>CM035407.1:156733186-157003186 GCA_020310875.1 Ceratopteris richardii
CTCTGACTGTAAGTGAAGATGGTGGTGGCAGAAGATTGAGCAACACCCAAATCAGTCGTAAGGCGTCTGAGCCACACACACTCAACAGTCGTTGTGAAAGATGCGCTATACTTAGCCTCACAACTGGAAGTGGAAACAGTAGGTTGCTTCTTGCTCAGCCAAGATATGCATGAGCTACCAAGCATGAAGCGAAAACCACTAGTGGACACACGAGTGTCATAACAACCAGCCCAGTCAGAGTCAGAAAAGGCATGTAAATCTGGCGGTAGTGATCCCCCTTGGGATAAAACAATCCAAGTAGCTGGGTACCACTCGAGTAGCGAAAGATGCGCTTAACTGCCTGCCAATGGTTCACTCCTGGGCAATGCATAAACCTACTCATCTGTGAGACAACAAATTGAATACCTGGCTGATTTATGCATAAGTAAATCAAGCATCCAATAGCATGCTGATAGAGAACAACATCAAATGCATCTCAAGCATCATGAAGACTCAATCATAAACCCATCTTCATGGGAGTGGCAATAGGGTTACAGTCCTCAAGGCCAAAACACTACAATAATGTGTCAATATATTTCGTTCGACACAAAGCCATTCCACCATCAACGTGCATAAACAAAATGCCCAAATAATGATGCAAATGCCCCAAATCGGATATCTTAAATGAGGCATGCAAATCAGCCTTAAAATCAACTATATGATTCTCATGAAGACCAATGAGTAGCATGTCATCAACATACACAACAATGATCAGAAGTACATCATTACACGTTTAACATATAAGGTGCTTTTCAATTGGACTGTTCTCAAAACCATGTGCAATCAAATAGGCATGTATCTTTTCATACAAAGCATGTGGTGCTTGCTTTAAACCATATAATGCCTTTTTTAACCTCCAAACATGGTTTTCATGCCCTTTCTCCACAAAGCCACGGGGCTGAAAAACATACACTTCTTCATGCAAGTTACCATTCATAAATGTTGTTTTAATGTCCAACTGATGTACATTCCAACCATGATGAGCTTCAAGTGCACAAATGCTACGAACAATAGTCATTCGACAAGTAGGAGCAAAGGTCTCATCAAAATCAATGCCTCTTTCCTGAGCATAACCCTTTGCAACAAGCCTAGCCTTATACTTGTCAATTGTTCCAACAGGTTTACACTTCATCTTGTATACCCACTTAGTGCCAATGGATTTCTTGCCAGCATGCAAGTCACATAAAGACCAGGTACCATTTTTCATGATAGCATCATATTCAGATTGCATTGCAGCCATCCAATGTTTAGAATGTTATGCTTCATCAAGAAAAACAGGCTAAGTCTCATCACGGAGACTAGAGGCAGCCATGGCATAGCAATTTGATGCAAAAGAGGCACAATCAGAGCCTGAACGAGTATGTTATGATAGAGGTGCATCTAATTTGCTGTCAGGCAAAGTCTGGACCAACCATTTTGGCATAGTTTTTGCCTCCTCAAGATCATCTCTCTCATCAACAAGTGCATCATGTAAATCTGCATCAGAAATAGAATGATCAGCATCATCACATGAAACCTATAAAGGTTGAGAAGTTGCCTCATCAGGAACAACACTAGATTGTCCACCTATAAAAAGAGGCAACAAAGTATCATACATGTCTTTGGAGCTAACAGATGTCGCTTTCATACATCAAAGTAAAGCCTGAATAGCATCTTCCACAAAAACAATATCACGACTAACCAAAATGCGTTTGTTTGTGGATGATACGGACGATAGCCTTTGCTTTCAGAACTGTATCCAACAAAAATACATTTTACTACTTTATCATCCAATTTCCTGTTATGTTGTTCAGGCACTAATGCATATGTCAGACAACCAAAAACACGTAGATGAGCAACAGATGGCTTGCGACCATGCCAAGCCTCATATGGAGTGATAGACTATAGTGCTTTAGTGGGAGACCTGTTAAGTACATATGTATTGCACACATGATAGCCTCAATCTAGAAACTATGTGGTAAAGCCTGACTCTTGACCATACACCGCGCCATCTCCATGAGTGACCTGTTCTTTCATTCAACAACTTCATTCTATTGAGGTGTATACTACACTATACACTGATGTTTTATCCCACATTCATCTAGCAACGCATTAAAGTCAGAAGACATATATCCCCCCCAATTAGAACGGAGGGTACCTATTTTACATGCATGCTTGGAAAAATCATCAATGAAAGTCAGGAAGTAAAGATAGTTTCCAAAAGAGGGTGTCTACATAGGACCACAGACATCATTGTGAACAAGTTGCAATTTCTGAGTAGCTCAAACTGAACCATCCTTTGGAAAGGAGGAATGCTGCATTTTGCCCAAAATATAGCATTCACAGACATGTTTTCCGGGTGCCTCAAGTTTGGGCAAAGAGGACACCATTTCAGATTTTTGCAGGTGTAGCAAACTAGGAAAATTGAGATGACCAAAGCGTGCATGCCAAAGTTTTGCATCTGACGTAGCCTGAGAATTCATGTACTACACATGCTAAATCATCCATAGTTTTTTCATAGTCTATGAGCTTATACAACCCACGACGTAACATGCCAGAAGCAATAATCATGTCACCATTTGACAGATCATGAAATGTACATCTCTCATCAATAAATTTCGCAACCAAGCCAATCTTATCTAATGCGGAAACCAATAATAGATTTTTCTTGATCCCTACCACAAATAAAGCATCCAACAAAGTGAAATAACTACCATCTGTAGTAGTCAGAATGATCTTACCAAATCCCGTGAGAGGATAAGAGGAGTTTTTGGTGCATGTGACATTATTCCATGTAGGGGCAGGCTCAAGTGAAGTGAAGAAATTGCACTGCAAGGTAATATGTTTGGTTGCCCCACTATCAAAATACAAAAATATATGAGTTTACTGTAGACATACACTACTCATGAGAAGATGGGTCAAAACTACAAACATTAGTAAATGCCCATTCTTCATTCTGCACAAGATTTGCAGACTTTGTTTTCGGTGTAGAGGCCTCTGCAACAACCATTCCAGCCTCTTTTTTCTTTGCCTCTTTTGCAGCCAGTTTTGGATAGTTCTTTATGATATGATTGTTTTCTTTATAATACTTACAAAAGAATTTCCGCTTTTCTGATTTCTTCTCATCTTTGTCTTCCTTCTTCAAATGTGCAACATTTGCAGATTTTTGCTTACTAGTAGATGAGCTCCATTTACCTTTGCCCTTATGACTAGCCAAGAAAGCTTGATCTGCGACACACATAATGGACCTATTCTGCCTAGATTGATCTTCTTGCAACAGAATAGAGACTAACTCCTCAAATGTCAAGGCATTTGAATTGCCCTTCATCATCAAATGAAGAGTAGAAGCAAAACTCTGATATGAATGAGGAAGACCATTCAAAACGATCTGCACAAGTGAGCTATTTGGTATAACTTCATCAACAAAAATCAAATGTTCCTTCAAGTCTTTGATCTTTGTTAGAAAATTATCCATAGAATCACCTTCATTCATATGCTCACTCATTCATATGCCCTAGATGAAGGGGCTACTTGCTCTGATACCGATTCTTGGAGTTAGACATCTATAGAAGCACGCAAGGAAGAAGAAGAAGCTTGGAGCACAACACACAATACTGAATGTATTACCACTAGAATATACAAAGATAAGTAACTCGTTAGGGCTATAAGAATATATACAAGCCGAGGGAAAAAAATAGCCTAAAGAGGGAAAAAAGTGCCCCAGTAGTCCTAGTGTGTTCACACACATCACTACCTAAATATATCAATAGCCTCAAGTTTAGGCAAAGAGGACACCATTTTAGATTTTTGAAGGCATAGCAAACTAGCAAAATTCAGATGATCGAAGTGTGCACGTCAAAGCTTTGCATCTGACATAACTTGAGAATCTTGAACTGCACATGCTGAATCATTCACAAATTTTTCATAGTTTATGATCTTATACAGCCCATGACATAGCCAAAAGCAATAATGACATTGCCATTTGACAGGTCGTGAACTATACATTTGTTATCAACAAATTTCACAACCAAGTCGATCTTGGCTAATGTTGAAACTAATAAAAGATTTTTCTTGATCCCTAGCACAAATAAAGCATTTGACAATGTAAAAGAACTACCATTAGTAGTAGTCACAATGATCTTACCAACTCCGATGATAGGATAAGAGGAGTTGTTGGCACATGTGACAGTATTCGCTATAGGGGCAAGCTCAATAAAGTGAAGAAACTGCACTACAAGGTAATATGTTTGGTCGCCCCACTATCAAAGTACCAAACATCTAAGTCTACTACAGACATATATTGTTCATGAGAAGATTGTTCATAATTTCAAATAGTAGTAAATGCCCATTCTTCATTTTGGACAAGATTTGAAGACTCTGATTTGGGTGTATAGGCCTCTGCAACAACCATTCTAGCTTCTTTTGCAACTCATTTTGGACAACTCTTTATCACATGAGCATTTCCTTTAAAATATTTGCAAAACAAGTTCTCCTTTTTTGTTTTCTTCTCCCAAGTTTTGCTTTTTTGTTTTCTTTTCGTCTTTGTCATCCTTCTTTGATTGTGCAAAATTAGCATATTTTTGCTTACTAATAGATGAGCTCATTTACCTTTGCCCTTCTGACTAGCCAAGAAATCTTGAACTGCAACATGCATAATGGACGTGTTCTGCCTATATTGATCTTCGTGCAAAAGAACAAAGATTAACTCCTCAAATGTTAAGGCATTTGGATTGCCTTTCATCATCAATCAAAGAGTAGAAGCAAAACTCTGATATGAATCTGGAAGACCATTCAGAACAGTGTGTGCAAGTAAACTGTCTAGCAAGACTTCATCAATAGAATCAACTGCTCCTTCAAATCTTTGATCTTTGTTAAAAAAATATCCATGTAATCTGTTGATATATTTAGGTAGTGATGTGTGTGAACACACTAGGACCGTCGGGGCACTTTTTTCCCTCTTTAGGAGGTTTTTTTCCCTCAGCTTGTATATATGCCTATTGCCCTAATGGGCTACTTATCTTTGTACATTCTCTAGTAATACATTCAGTATTGTGTGTTATGCTCCAAGCTTCCTCTTCTTCCTTGTGCTGTTTGCGTGTCTCCGCAACTCCAATAATTGGTATCAGAGCAGGTCATCACTTCATCTAGGGTGCCGTCGACACTCCTTCGTTTGTAGTCTCAGATTCGCACGAAATTTGGTGACCATACTCAGGGTGTTTCAGAGATCAAAACGGCTTTGCTCTGTGGTGCCGAAATCGCGATCTGAGCTCGTTTCGGCCTCCGAACGCACTATCGCAATGCTTGTGTAGGCTATTTCGTCTTTTTGTGCCAAAGGTATATACCAGTTTTTGTTCACCAGTTTAACCGTCTCGAAGTCTGCTACAGGTCTAGCAGAACTCGTCTGGGCAGTTCTGTTCAACTTTTTGAGATACAGTCAATTTTTTGCATCAAGGTATTTTAGTCACCGGCCATGGCTGAAAGCAGTGATGTATTCCGTATGTTGGTTGTTGAGGATAAGTTGGATGGTACCAACTACCCATCTTGGGCTTATATGATGCGACATGTATTGGTTGCAAAAGGATTGTGGAACATTGTGCAGGGTGTTGAAAGATGTCCTGTTACACCTGTAACAATAGGTACTGCGAATACAAGTGTTGGAGCTGATGAAGATGGTGTCGAAGATGATATTGTGAAGATTTCCTGTTCGTGCTGCTATTTCTGCTGCACCTACTGCAGAGCAGATTCGTTGGGATGGCAGAGATGCCCAGGCACATGCATTGATAGCTTTGTCTGTCAAACGTGCCATTATTCCTCATATTCGCTCCTGCAAAACAGTAAGGGATGCTTGGGATACACTTACCACATTGTACCAAGCTAGGAATGAGGCTCGTGTTGCTTACCTCCGAAAACAGTTGGAGAGTGAGCACATGAATGAAGGTGATTCTATGGACAGTTTCCTAACGAAGATCAAAGATTTGAAGGAACAATTGATTTCTGCTGATGAGGTTATACCAGATAGCTCACTTGTGCAAACCGTTCTAAATGGTCTTCCTGATTCATATTAGAGTTTTGCTTCTACTCTTCGGTTGATGATGAAAGGCAATCCAAATGCCTTATCATTTGAGGAGTTAGTCTCTGTTTTGTTGCAAGAAGATCAGTCCAGGCAGAATAGGTCCATTATGCATGTTGCAGATCAAGCTTTCTTGGCTAGTCAGAAGGGCAAAGGAAAATGGAGCTCTTCTACTAGTAAGCAAAAATCTGCAAATGCTGCATATTCGAAGAACCAAGATAAAGATGAGAAGAAATCAGAAAAGCAGAAATTATTTTGCAAGTACTGTAAAGGGAATGATCATATCATAAAGAACTGTCCAAAATTGGCTGCAAAAGAGGCAAAGAAAAAGGAGGCTGGAATGGTTGTTTCAGAAGCCTCTACACCAAAGACAGAGTCAGCTAATCTTGTGCAGGAAGAAGAATGGGCGTTCACTACTGTTTGCAGTTTTGCCCCATCTTCTCATGAGCAGTGCATGTCTGCAGTAGACTCAGATGTTTGGTACTTTGACAGTGGGGCGACCAAACATATTACCTCGCAGCGCAGTTTCTTCTCTTCACTCGAGCCTGCCCCTATAGGGAATATTGTTACATGCGCCAACAACTCCTCTTATCCTGTTATGGGAGTTGGTAAGATCATTTTGACTACTACTGATGGTAGTACTTTCACTTTGTCAGATGCTTTATTTGTGCCAGGGATCAAGAAGAATCTGTTATCAGTTTCTGCATTAGCCAATATTGGCTTGGTTGTGAAATTTGTTGATGACAGGTGTACAGTTCATGATTTGTCAAATGGCGATGTGATTATTGCTTCTAGCATTTTATGTCGTGGGCTGTATAAGCTCATAGACTATGAAAGATCTGAAAATGATTGCATGTGCAGTAAATGATTCTCAGGCTATGTCAGATGCAAAGCTTTGGCATGCACGCTTTGGTCATCTGAATTTTGCTAGTTTGCTACGCCTGCAGAAATCTGAAATGGTGTCCTCTTTGCCCAAACTTGAGGCACCTGGAAAACATGTTTGTGAAGGCTGTATTTTGGGCAAAATGCAGCGTTCCTCCTTTCCAAAAGATGGTTCAGCTCGGGCTACATAGAAATTGCAGCTTGTACATAGTGATGTATGTGGTCCTATGCAGACACCCTCTTTTGGAAATTACCTTTACTTTGTGACTTTCATTGATGATTTTTCCAGGCATGCATGGGTATATCCACTCAAAGCAAAGTCCGAAGTGTTCATGTGCTTCAAACAGTTTTTGGTTTTGGCTGAAAATCTGTTAGCATGTAAAATGGGCACCCTCCGTTCTGATCGAGGGGGGGCATATATGTCTTCTGGCTTTAATGCATTTCTGGCTGAACGTGGGATAAAACACCAGTGTACAGTGCCGTATACACCTCAACGGAATGGAGTTGTTGAATGGAAGAACATGTCACTCATGGAGATGGCCAGGTGTATGGTCAAGAGTCAGGCTTTACCTCATAGTTTCTGGCTTGAGGTTGTCATGTGTGCAGCATATGTACTGAACAGGTGTCCCACTAAAGCACTGCAGTCTATCACTCCATATGAGGCTTGGCATGACCGCAAGCCATCTGTTGCTCATCTGCGTGTTTTTGGTTGTTTGGCATATGCACTAGTGCCTGAACAACATCACAGAAAATTGGACGATAAGGCAGTAAAATGTATTTTTGTTGGGTACAGTTCTGAAAGTAAAGGCTATCGTTTGTATCATCCATAGATTAAACGCATTCTGGTTAGCCCTGATGTTGTCTTTGTGGAAGATGCTATTCAGCCATTGCTTTCATGTACTAAGGAGACATTTGTTAGCTCCAAAGACATGTATGATACTTTGATGCCTCTTTTTACAGGTGGACAGTCTAGTGCTGGTCCTAATGAGGCAACTTCTCAGCCTTTGTAGGTTTCATATGATGATGCAGATCATTCCATTTCTGATGCAGATTTACATGATGCACTTGTTGATGAGAGAGTTGACATTGACCAGGCAAAAACTATGCCAAAATGGTTGGTGCAGACTTTGCGTGA
Source organism: Ceratopteris richardii (assembly GCA_020310875.1). Taxonomy (NCBI): domain Eukaryota; kingdom Viridiplantae; phylum Streptophyta; class Polypodiopsida; order Polypodiales; family Pteridaceae; genus Ceratopteris; species Ceratopteris richardii. Next base: position 156,741,292 of record CM035407.1, read on the forward strand.
CAACAAATTAGATGCACCTTTGTCATATCGTACTCGTTCAGGCTCTCATAGTGCCTCCTTTGCATCAGATTGCTATGTTATGGTTGCGTCTATTCTCTGTGATGAGAATGAGCCTATTTCTTTTGATGAAGCACAGAATTCAGAAAATTGGATGGCTGCTATGCAATCTGAATATGATGCTATAATGAAGAATGGTACATGGTCTTTATGTGACTTGCCTCTTGGCAAGAAGGCCATTGGTAGTAAGTGGGTATACAAGTTGAAGCGTAAATCTGATGGTACAGTTGACAGGTATAAGGCTAGGCTTGTTGCAAAGGGTTATGGCAGGAAAGAGGCATTGATTTTGATGAGACCTTTGCACCTACATGTCGTATGACTACTATTCGGAGTATTTGTGCACTTGCAGCCCATCATGGTTGGAATGTACATCAGTTGGACATTAAAACATCATTTCTGAATGGTGACTTGCATGAAGAAGTGTATGTTTTTCAGCCCCGTGGCTTTGTGCAGAAAGGGCATGAAAACCAGGTGTGCAGGTTAAAGAAGGCATTATATGGTTTAAAGCAAGCACCACGTGCTTGGTATGAGAAGATACATGCCTATCTGGTTGCACATGGTTTTGAGAACAGTCCAACTGAAAGCACCTTATATGTTAAGCATGCTAATGATGTGCTTCTAATCATTGTTGTCTATGTTGACGACATGCTGCTCACTAGTCCTATTGAGAAGCATATTGCTGATTACAAGGCTGATTTGCATGCCTCATTTGAGATGTCTGATTTGGGGCATTTGCATCACTATTTGGGCATTCAGTTTATGCAAGTTGATGGTGGAATGGCTTTGTGTCAAACGAAATATATTGACACATTATTGCAGCGTTTTGGCCTTGAAGACTGTAAGCCTATTGCCACTCCTATGGAGACAGGTTTACGATTGAGTCTTCATGATGCTTGAGATGCATTTGATGTTGTTCTCTATCAGTAGGTTGTTGGATGCTTGATTTACTTATGCATTACTCGGCCAGATATTCAGTTTGCTATCTCACAGATGAGCAGGTTTATGCATTGCCCAGGAGTCACGCATTGGAAGGCGGTTAAGCGCATATTTCACTACTTGAGTGGTACTCGGCTACTTGGGTTGTTTTATCCCAAGGGGGGATCACTACCGCCAGTTTTGCATGCTTTTTCTGACTCAGATTGGGCTGGTTGCTATGACACTCGTGTGTCCACCAGTGGTTTTTGCTTCATGCTTGGTAGCTCATGTATATCTTGGTTGAGCAAGAAGTAGCCTACTGTGGCCACTTCCAGTTGTGAGGCTGAGTATAGGGCAGCTTTCACAGCGATTGTTGAGTGTGTGTGGCTCAGACGCCTTATGGCTGATTTGGGTGTTGGCCAGTCTTCTGCCACCACCATCTTCACTGACAGTCAGAGCACATTGGCAGTTGCGAGGAACCCTGTGTTCCATGCTCGCACTAAGCATATTGAGGTGCATTATCACTATGTCAGGGAGAGGTTCTCTGCTGGGGAGATCAGCTTAGCATATGTGCTCACACAGGAGAACATTGCAGATCTTTTCACGAAGGCTCTGCCTAGGGAGAAGTTTGAAGCTTTCCGCAAAGCTTTGGGCTTACTTCCTTTTGTGGAGTGATTTCCACATAGCTTGGCACTTCCTTATACATGAGTGCCAACTCCTTGTTCACCGCATCACTCCCAGGGGGGATTTGTTGATATATTTAGGTAGTGATGTGTGTGAACACATTAGGACCGCCGGGGCACTTTTTTCCCTTTTTAGGAGGTTTTTTTCCCTCGGCTTGTATATACGCCTATTGCCCTAATGGGCTACTTATCTTTGTACATTCTCTAGTAATACATTCAATATTGTGTGTTGTGCTTCAAGCTTCCTCTTCTTCCTTGTGCTGTTCGCGTGCTTCCGCAGACGTCTAACTCCAACAGAATCTACTTCATTCATGTGCTAGCTCTCCAATTGTTTTTGAAGGTAAGCAACACGAGCCTCATTCCTTGCCTGGTATAAAGTGGTAAGTGTATCCCAAGCATCCTTTTCTATTTTGCAAGGGTGAATGTGAGGAATAATGGAACATTTGATAGACAAGGCTACCAATGCATGTGCCTAGGCATTGCTATCATCCCAATGAAGTTGCTCTTCAGTAGATGCAGCAAGAACCATAGCACAAACAAGAACCTAAAGAACATCATCTTCAATGCCATCCGCATCACCTTCAATAACTGCATTTGCAATTGTGGTAGGATGTTTTTCAACACCCTGCATAATATTCCATAGTCCTTTTGCAACTAATACATGATGCATCATATGTAACCATAATGGATAATTGGTACCATCCAACTTATCCTCAACAACCAACATATGGAATACATCACTACTTTCATCCATGGCCACGGAGTAAAATACCCAATTGCAGAAAATGATTGTATCTCAAAAAGTTGAACAAAACTACCCTATCAAGTTCTGCTAAACCTGTAGCAGACTTCGAGGCACTTATATTAGCCAACCAAAACCTGTATATATATTTGGCACAAAAAGAAAAAACTGTGTGCATAGACATTGTAAAAGTGCATTCAGAGGCCCAAACAAGCTCAAGTCACGGTTTTGACACCACACAACAAAGTTGTTTTGAACTCCTAATCGCCCTGAGTATGCTCACCAATTTTCATGCAATGTTGAGATTGTGAATGGAGGGGTGTCAACGATGCCCTAGATGAAGCAACGACCTGCTCTGATACCAATTGTTGGAGTTAGAGGTCTGTGGAAGCATACAAACAACACAAGGAAGAAGAAGAATCTTGGAGCACAACACACAATACTGAATATATTACTAAGAGAATGTACAAAGGTAAGTGAATGTTAGGGTTATAGCCATATATACAAGCCATGTGAAAAAGACCTCCTAAAGAGGGAAAAAAGTTCCTAGGTGGTCCTAGTGTGTTTGCAACATCACCACCGAAATATATCAACAAAAAAGACACTCGAATACTATTGGTGAACAGGCACAAAAGCACAAAAAGGTGAGCTAGTGGAGTATTTTGATGAAGATGAAGATGCGCCAAATCAGCTGCCAAATATTGAAAAGGGGTTCAAGTCCTCTGGGATGTGCTAGAGTTGAGCTTTATAACAACCTATAATCCAAATATATTTCCAACAATTATGTTACCCAACCGATAGAAAATCAACCCTATGATTCTATAATTGTTTAAGTAGAAAGTGCACCTAAAGGGCAAAAATGTCTATAAAAATAACTTGTATTCACTCATCAAATAATTTAATGAAAAATTAGTAAAAAAATTTAGTATGTAAGTTAGTGGGTTGTGAGTTGACCCTAGATAGGAGAAGTTTTATGGGTAAATTTTGATACTGTATTATCAATGGAATCTAAGTCTATTGTTGCCAAACAATGTGTCTTATTCTAGTCTTCATTATGACTAATGTCAACATAGTTTAATCCTTGTTTTGTATTACGAGTGATCGTATTTTTGTGAACATTGTGGCTTTGTGTTGTTAGTAATTGTAGGTAACAATCCATATCGAATTGATTCAATGGGGTTGTACTAGATTTTGTTAGTGTTACAATTACTATTTATTATACATCTACTCATAATTGATTATATATTTTGAGAATTTTGGTTTGTGTTTCCTAACTTAATATGAGAATATAAATTTATGCACCCAAGCCAAATTATATGAGGAGCAAAATGAAGCCAAAAACTACCCACAAAATACATCTCAGCCCACTCATGGAGCAACATTACAAAAACAAGTTGTTCATGGGCTTACCAAAATTCATTCCAACCCTACTTCCTACTCTCTTTGATGTCAGTTCAATGTATGTTTCTTTCAATAAACAAAAGGAATAACTACTATAAGGGATTACAAACATAGATTTGGAATGAAGTACCTTTTTGTGAGACATCTGTTTCCTCATTTTTGAAGAGTGTGATTATGGAGAGAGACAAAGAGAATAATCTTGTTATTTGTTCTCATCTACACTTTATCTACATGATTTTATTCCTTTTTTTTGTGGGTGCTATTCTAGAAAAAAGTATGTGTGTGTTCTCGTTTTATCTTCCTATTACAGTCCTTTTACATGACCACACAAACTCTTAAGGTGCTTTTCTATCTATTGTAATATGAATTGCAATCAAACATGTTTTAAAAAGTCTTTCATTTAGCTTTTGCAGCATCTAGTTAGGGACTTCCAAAGACTACCTTGTCACTTTTTCATTTTAACATGAAGCCAAAGGACCTAAGTTATGGAATTATCCAAGAGTTCATCTCAAAGAATGTCTATACTATTTGAACGTAAAAAGTTCCTTTGTGAACTAGAAATTTAAGGATTTGAAAAGGACCCACAAAAGGATATATCAAGCAAGTGCCATATTGACCTTTACTTTTTAGAGGAGTACATATAACTTGTCATGAGGACCACAACTTTGGATCACATAGGTGTACAAGGAAAGTTTATAAAGACTCAATTCGCTTCCTTTTTTCCTTTGCTCTCATCATATATGTTTTTATGGGTTGAACTTCCTATTTTACAAATGATCTCTTAGGGTGTTGTAAATCACATATGTTCACTTGTAAGTAAACTTATGGGAAGCCATGTCCATATAAGCTTACAAATAGAATACAAGACTTATTCACATATCACATTTCATCATGAAAGAAGAACTTCAAAATTGACATAGAACATATGAGAACTTATGTCGACCGAAGGACATTACAAAATTCAGCCCACTCATGGAACAATATTACAATAACAACAAGGTGTTCGTGGGCTTACCGAAATTGATTCCAACCCTATTTCCTACTCTCTTTGATGTTACTTCAATGTATGTTTTCTCCCATAGTTGCAATACATAAACGAATGTCGATGTGTGCCAGTCCAATTGGGCGGAGCATTTGCCTCTTGAGGCAGGGACAAGGGTTCAATCCCTTCCAACAACCACATTTGCCATGTAATGGGCCTTAGAAAAAAAATCAAAACCCATCTCTTCGTCACCTTTGATTTGCATATCTTGTACTACCCTGGGGCAACCTACCCTTCCTTTGTGGGATATGAGGGGTCCCATGGGCACAATGCCCCTTTCACCTGTACAATTCTTCTTTCAATCAATTCAAGATCACGGAGAATAGGCTTAGACCAAACTTCCTCTTAAAAAAAATGGCAAAGGAATAAATACTATAAAGGATTAAAAACTTGGATTTAGACTGAAATACATCTCTTTCTTCATTTTTGAAGAGTGTGATATTAGAGAGAGACAAAGAGAATAATATTGTTCTTTGTTCTAATCTACACCTCAATCTACATGACCTTATTCTTTTTGTAACATGACTTGCAATCAAGCATGTTTTAAAGAGCCTTTCATGTACCTTTTGCACCATGTCCATCATAATGCATCTAGTTAGGGAATTCCAAAGGCTACCTAGTCACTCTTTCATTTCTTGCAAAGGCTCCCTAGTCACTCTTTCATTTCTTCCAAAGCTACCTAGCCAAAGGATATAAGTTATGGAATTAACCAACAGTTCATGTCAAATATTAGCTATATTATTTATTGGTGAATGAATGTAAAAACTTCCTTTGTGAACTAGAAATTTTAGGAGTTGAAAAGGACCCACAAAAGGGTATATGAAACAAGTGCCATATTGACCTTTACTTTTGAGAGGAGTACATATAACTTCTCATGAGAACCACAACTTTGGATCACATAGGTGTATTTCTATTCTTTGTTTGCAATAGCCGATATAAGAATGCTTTCCTCGTGAGATGTGACTCTTTATGAAAAAGGACACCATATATGAGTAGATGAGTCAGGCAACTTCTCATCTCAATCGCATGGTACACATAAAAAGAAGGCCCATCCATAAAGCATACAAGATCCTCTTAGGGTAGGCTCTCAAAGGGAGATCCGAGAAAACAAAAAAAAACTTATGTATATACATAGTTTGCCAAAACTTGTCTTTTTTTTATCCTTATATTTTTTAAAAGGAAAATGATGTGTAATTTCCAATATCCTAAAAGTGAGAGAGGTCATGGGCTTCTTTCTCGCAGTAAAATAAGAAGCACAAGTTATGCAAATGACTCATCAAATGATAGAAGAACTCATATTGTGGTTCTTGTTGCATGCCAAACCCTACCTAAAGATTTAATGGCATGTTTTTCATGTGTACTTCAGCCCCTTAGAGGTCCATGTATGAAGAAATCTTCTTGTGGTGCCTATAAGCTGCATCCTTTTTCAATATTCAAGTTGCTCAATTGGGAACTTTACAACAACATCACAAATCCCATCTTAAACACAATGAAAATCACTTACTTTCTTTACAAGGGATGAATATGAATCTAGGAAGTATGCTTCCCACTAATATCCATATATTAGATTCTCATCTTTTGTACTTGTTCACTATAGAGGATCCTCACACTTATATATATATATATATATATATATATATATATATATATATATATATATATATATATATATATATATATATATATATATATATATATATATATATATATATATATATATATATATATATATACATATATATATATATATACATATATATATATATATATACACACACACACTTAAGAGGAAGTTTGGCCAAAGCCTAATCTTCCTTGTTTGAATTGATTGAAAGAATGATTGTACAACTGAATGCGCATACTATCCATTGGATCCCCATATCCCACAAAGCAAGGGTTGGACTGATCAAAACTAACATTTGGAAAGGATTGCCCGAAGGCAACTGGTTTTATTATGCCCAAAAACAATACACTGATCTAGGGCCCACAATATATATACACACACACACTTAAGAGGAAGTTTGGCCAAAGCCTAATCTTCCTTGTTTGAATTGATTGAAAGAATGATTGTACAACTGAATGCGCATACTATCCATTGGATCCCCATATCCCACAAAGCAAGGGTTGGACTGATCAAAACTAACATTTGGAAAGGATTGCCCGAAGGCAACTGGTTTTATTATGCCCAAAAACAATACACTGATCTAGGGCCCACAATATATATACACACACACACTTAAGAGGAAGTTTGGCCAAAGCCTAATTTTCCTTGTTTGAATTGATTGAAAGAATGATTGTACAACTGAATGCGCATACTATCCATTGGATCCCCATATCCCACAAAGCAAGGGTTGGACTGATCAAAAATAACATTTGGAAAGGATTGCCCGAAGGCAACTGGTTTTATTATGCCCAAAAACAATACACTGATCTAGGGCCCACAACTGTCTCATGCATTAGACTGTTTGGTTGGGCCTTTCACCTCTTGAGGGGGGGTAAAACTTAAGAACATAATTTGTTATTGTATATCGAAATCGCTATGGTTTAGTAAATTTGTTATCTTGAAGCCCTAAGCTCAAAGATTACCCATCTATGCCATCACAAGGTTTAATAATAATGCACTCATGCTTTATATGTGTATGACAGCCTCTCCTTTTAGCAAAAGTAGATCCTCCTAAGGTTTTCCTCTATTACTCCTTATATGTATGTGTTCTTGAAGCTTTAAGCTCAAAGATTTGTTACTTAACCACCTTCTCTAAGCTTCAACAACGTATGATATGCACCCCTTTGGCAAAGGTGTATCCTCCTTAAACTTTCCACACCTTACTTTTGGGAAATTTTTATATATTTTGTCCATAATGTAGCACATTTTCATGGTTGTTGGACCTATACATGTTGATGTTTTCTTCTTGATGACACATATGGAAATATGAGGGGAGAAGTTGGTCATGTAGAATTTCCATGGCGTTCTTTAGTTTCCACTAACTACGTACAATGGAAAATCTAGGAGGTTGCTTTTCCTTTATCTTGTTCATGTCCTATGCCAACCTGTTCCACTGGCTAGCCCATAGAAAGCCCTAACAGAGGAGTCACTTTCAAGGTCTTCCAAAGCTGTGGAAAAAATGATATGCCATAGAAAGCCCTGATAGAGGAATCACTTTCAAGGTCTTCCAAAGCTTTGAAAAAAAAATCATGATACAAGAGAGTACCATACATGAGGGTAGGAATCACTTTCAAGGCTTTCCAAAGCTTTGAAAAAAAATATATTCATGATCGAAAAGAGTACCATACATGAGGGTATACTTCTTTGTACACATGACGAAAAGTGGGAATTCGCACCTTACAATGCCCATGGTTTTACTCATTAGTACAAGGTTTTTCTTTTTATCTTTTATACAGTCAAATAGACCATAGTACTCAAGTGATTGATCATATTCTACCCTCTTTAAGTTTTGATTGAGATGGAGCAACACTCAAGATGGCATCATGTGATTATCTAAAGCATTCGTTTCCACTTTTGAACCCATCTCTCTCTCTCTCTCTCTCTTTCTCTTTCTTTCTCTCTCTCCCTCAAGCCCCTCTCAAAAGAATGTATGGTGATTGGTTATTTTCCTCCTAGGGCCAAGTGTAGCAATATTAAACACAAGAGATTTACTCTTGCTTCCTCATTATTAGAACATGGTGTTCTAAGTAGAAAGAAATCTCAAACTTTAGTTGGCATGGTGTGTGGTGTGAATAGGCCCCAAACCAAGCATTATGTTTTCAAGACTTTACAAGGATGGGGTCACTTCAAACTGGTGGAAATATGATGTGGAAGCACATAGTTCCACATAGAAGTTTGACCCTCTTTGCTCTCTTCCACCTTCCACTCATTGAACCAAATAAAAGTGGTGAGGCTCTATTATGTGCAATGTAAACATGAAGATGTGGAACAAAAAGGAGAATTTTGATATTTTTCAATACATACCCAAATGTAGTTTCTTTAGTTCATGTGCATTGGGAGTTTTGATGTTTTTCAATACATATCCAAATGTAGTTTCTTTAGTTCATGTGCATTGGGAGTGAGTCACCATCATAGAAGATGCCAACAAATTCACTTGGTGATGGTGGTGGACTTGCCATGCAATGCCTAGTATTTAATATTGGAATTGCAACCATATCAAGCTTGCCAAAACTTTTCTTTACAATCCATGTTCTAGTTGGGAGAAATGTTTAACAATCTCCTCATCATAAGAAGATAAAAACAGGTAGATGAAAAAAATAAAAATTAGGTGAAAAAATAATAAGTAAACAAGTTTTACTTACCTTTTTGTGGACATGTTTCTCAACAGAGAAGAGGGTCTGATAGATAAGAAAAGGAAGGTTGAAACATTCAAGCACCTTGAATGAAGTGTTCATGTCATCTTATGTGAGCAATTTTCTTCTTTTGAGAGTTTGATCTTAAAATCTACTCATTTTATAAACTTGAAATTGAAAAAAAACAACCATAATCACCCAAGAAACCCCTTCATTCTAGTTTCGAGCCTTCGACCTTGAATTTAAGGCTCAAGCTTGTTACCTCATGATCCATTGATTTATGGTTTATTGGTGTTACCTCATTGTTTAAGACTAAGAGCCAACACCTAAGTGAACATGCATAATACCCATAGAACACACTATTTCTAAAGAGGAGGTTGAATTTAATCTCCCTTTGTTTGAATTGATTGAAAGAAAAATTCTATAAGTGAACATACATAGTACTCATGGGACCCCGTATTCCACAAAGCAAGGGTTAAGACTTCCTGAAGGCAATACAACGATGGTGGCTCGAAGATGGTAACAAAACTAGGTCAAAACTAATCTAAGGTCCAATACATGTCAATCATAGCTAACAGGGGTCAAAAAGCAGGGGTTAAGACTCACGAAGGCAATATAACGATCATAGCTTGAAAACGATAAGAAAACTAAGTTAAAACTGATATAAGGCCCGATACATGTCAATCGAAGCTAACACGAGGTGAATCTCTACCAGCACCTCAAGAAGTAAAGGCTCAAACCAAATGCACTAACACACATAATATGTTGTTCTTTAGAAATAATTTAACTTTATTGATGTATTTTTTTTAGAGTACAATGAATTGGAAATACACACTCACACACTCAACCTTGTAAGGTAGAGGCACCCATCATGAGAGACTCATAGACATGTTCAGCCAACTCAAGATTTCCTCGCATAGCTTCAAAGCGTCAACCACTAGACTACGGGAGCTCGAACTTTATCGATGTATTTTAATATAATGACAAAGCACTAAGAATCTATGTGAGACAAAAAAGGGTCCCAACAAATTCATGAAGTTAATAATGTGAAGCAAAGGCTCCTCTTGCATGACCAGAGAAAGCCAAAAGAATTTCATGCTGTTCATGAAAATGAAGAGCTCAAGTGACAAGCAGGCTTCAGTCATATGTGAACCACACTAATCGGACCTATCACCTTCATGGGAAAAAGAAAATGCCCCAAAGCTGATCGCAAGCGACCTGCCCTGAGTCGCCGTCCTTTCTGTGTATGGCAGAGGTGTGAAATATGCCGGGAAATGCAAGACGTGCTAAGCTCTGCTGCTTTTCGAAAGGCGGAGAAATTGTGTCGTGGACCAGAACCGCGAGAGGCGGGACATAACCATTGTGTAGGAGAAATGCACGGTGCCTGCGTTTATCTAGCCCCACCGCGCGCTTGAGACGTGGGCGCTTGTATGTGTCTCACATATGTCATATCGCCCCATCACCGCTTAGTTCTCTCTCTAGAATTGCACATTGTTCCTTGACACAGCTTTCGCTCCGTGGGCTGCTGCGCTAGTACGCAGAAAAACGCTTCCAAGGCGTTTTCCTCGAGTAAGGTCGCCCGTGAGAGAGAATCCCAGACTCGAAGAGGGAGAGAGAAGTGTGCGCTGGATTGCATTGTCATACTTCTTCTTGTTCTTCTTCCCCAGTCTCGTATAAGAGATGATGCGAACTGTTCTTCGGAGGGCATTGAGGAAAGGCGAAGCGAGAATGCATGTGGTTTCACCCGTGGCTGACAAATCAGAGCCACCTGGGTATCTTTGATGCCAATTATTAGAGAGCGGGACCTTGAGGACGTATCTGCTATACCTTAAGATTGTGCGATGCGCCTTGTTCATGCCTGCGAACATTTGAGAGAGAGAGAAGATGTACACCTAAGGAGACGATGTAAACCTCGGGAGCTTTGTAGATGTAGATCCTAAGAGATAGATCGCAGATGAATCGTGACCGTCTTAGGTAATGGAATACTTCTGCAAGGAAGCGGACGCGCAGATAAAATTGGAAATATTCAATTAATGATAGAACAGCTACGTTAATCCTGCTGAATGAGACTTTGATGAACCATTTGGGGAGATGGGTTTGTTGCAACCATTGTGTGATGGTTCTGATGATGAAGCGACTAATACTCGGGCTTTCTTAGAAAATTCTGTACAAACGGGAACTCCTCCATGTACAAGGGCCTGGAGCAATGATGGAGGGGTTTGTTTCGGTACTGCAAGTGCGCTTATGAGCCATGACCCGTATAAGCAAATCCTCGCCAACTTCCATTCCACCTCCCATGTAACTCTTTCTCAAGCTCCTTCAACTCCTTTATACTCTCCATTCATCTCGAAGGACGTAGAGAGCAGCAGCAGTCCTGCTTCCATTGTTGTTGGCTTTAGTACTTCTCACGTTAAAGATACTGATCCTGATGAAAATAATGCAGCTGCTCCAGCGTTGGAAGGTCACGTGATCCGTGGGGGTACAAGAAGAAGAGCGTCCCACCTTTCGGGTATTCTTTCACACGCTGAATCTGGTAGTTTTTCGAGAACTGATAGCATTGGGTCTGGAGATCAACCAGTAAGAGAACACAAAATTTCAACAGAAGAGCAAAATGAGATTCAACCTGCTAACAGCCTGCAAGATGGGAGTGTTGACCTGTTGTTGGAGGATACAGATACTGGTTTTTGTGTATATCAGTCGGGCAAAAGCAGTAGCTCCACTAAGAGTAGCCCATTGTCGATTCCTGTAGTAGAGGGCCTGTATGCAGCCAGGCCACCCTTTGTAGGATTGCAGACGGATGGGCCTTTGCTCACAGAACGAGAAGTGCTTGCGTTGCATCGAGATGAAACTCAAACTCGCTGTAAACTACAGGATTCACCTCCACCAGCACACACGTTACAAGCTGACAAATGGACATCAAGTCCATCTGCTATTCATCAGTTCATCTCAACAGGTCTTTCCCTATCACCTCTTGGTCCCAACCGCCTTGCAATCAAAGCAAATGAAATGAAAAAGAATTATGAAGAAGATGGGCAACTGCTACCTGCTCCTTCTACGTCACCAGTACATACTCTCACTTCTGTCATAAAACCAATTCATGAGTTCAGGTTAAACAAACGTAATGAAAGACTTTTTCTTGGTGAAGATGAACACTATACTTCACATACAGAATTATTCCACAAGGAAGATTTTTGGTGCCGTGGCTCCAGTTTTTTCAAACATTCAGGTCGTATATGCAAGCCCATGTTGAGTACTAGAAGATCCTTGGTGGGTTCATTCGAAGAATCACTTCTTTCTGGTCGTTTTGTGGCAGGAAAGCCTTGTCAGGTATCCCTTGAGGAGCCTTAGCATTTATATGTGCAGTGTATATTTGTTCTCCCACTGCGCTTATGGTGGTGTCTTGGCGTTTTTCAGAAGCTAGATGGTTTCCTGGCTCTACTGAGCATAACAGGAGGATCATGGTCCCCACCTATGCAGAAGCTTCCCTTTTCTGTCACTTGTGTGGATAAGGAGAGCCCGTTGCTTTACTATGCATCAATTAATCTTGCTGAAAATTCTGCCAAAAAGAAAGTTTCAAGTGACAGGAGGAGAAAGAGTGCCCCGGTTGATGATAGTTTACTTGACAAAAGCCGAATTCGAATACCAATCAGTGGTCGTGTCCAGTTGGTAAGCTCCTTTGTAAAAGTACTTGTGGTGCTGTAAGAAGATTAGTCAAGTGTTCGAGCTGTCTTCCCAAATTTTATTCCTGAATTAGCGCTTAACTATCACATTCCGATGATTTGAGTTCAGAATGCATAGAAGGGTGGTCTATTCAGATGATTGGCAGGTGTGCACTGACTGGAAGAGTAAGATGAGGCCATTGGCTACATAATAGATATGCCTAATGTTGATGGATATCTCTGTGTCCGCGCTTCTCTTTCGTGCATATATAACTCCTGGTTTGTTGCCATGTGTGTATGTTTCTGTTTTCTGTTGATCCAACTTCATATCTGCATGCATGCTTTTGTGGTCTGTTCATTTTCTGATAGCTAGTGACATGATTGGCTTCGATAATCTCTGAGCTGCGTGCTTCATATGCCCGTTTAGAAGGACTTGTTTTATGACAAAACCTCTTTTTCAATCATCTTTTCTTCATGACTGGAAAAATTCTAAGGAAAGAACCATTCTGGAAGTTTACTCAGATTTTCTGGTCCTGCAGCAGTTATTGTTCACATGGGTATCTTGTAACACGTGTAATCTTGACGACATGCACATTAAGTCTGCTATTGAACACATACGATTAACTTCTTCCTGAGATTTGAAACCTTATAGGTTGCTTTTTGACCCACTGAACAGGTTTTGAGCAACCCAGAAATGACCCCTGTACATACATTCTTATGTAGCTATGATCTTACTGACATGCCTCCTGGAACAAAGGTATTTTGCTTTTGTATGCTGTGGTTTTAGTGGAGGTTAGTTGCACTAATGTGTTCACTTTCTTAACAGACATTCCTTCGCCATAAAGTCTCTTTACTGGCACCAACCTCGGCAAAAACTTCTGAAGGGTTTGAAAATGAAGAATCAAATGCTAAGTCATCCTCGTGGAATAATTATCCTTCTTACAACAATACTTCTATGAGCGTAGGGAATGTAACAAGAAAGAATAACTGGAATTCAGATTCAGAGCTCATTTCGCATGAGGAGAACCTCTTTGCAAGGTCATACCATTCTGTGCACGTCTGTAGGAACATTGCTTCTCGAGGATCACCCGATTCAGTTTCTCAACAGGGATCAAATCAGGAAGAAGGTTCTTTCACTTACTTTGATGGGATAAATTCTGAAAACATGATGGCGTGCAAAGTCTTTGATGTTGATCATTGTACTGCAAAAGCTTCAGCTGTCAAAAAGTCCTCTGATGGAAGAGCAAATAGTGCTCTTCGTTATGCACTGCATTTGCGATTTGTCTGCCCTCCTGTGAAAACTTCTCATAAATCAAGGGACTCAATTATGGATCAAGTGGATTCTTCTCAAGAACCCTCATCTGAAGTTGGAGATATGCTGCAGCAAGACAAAAGGCGTTTCTACCTGTACAGTGACTTACGTGTGGTATTTCCTCAAAGGCATTCGGACTCTGATGAAGGCAAGGTAAATGAACTGTTACAAAGTTCTAACTCGCTCAGTTTTTTCCATTATATCAAAGGATATCAAAACCTACTATCTTTTCCGTTCTTGATTCTGATTTTTTGAGTTGCCTGCTTTGCTGTCTGTTCCTTGCATAGAGGAAGAAATTTATGATTAACTGCCGAGTGGAGAGTGCTAACTGAGAATTGTGGTTTTCCTTTTTTATGGAAATGAAGAATCTGGATGTATCTGTCTGGAACAAATGTCTTGTTTGGTTGATTTGGACATGACATTCTATAAAATTAGAATGTTGATGATAAAAGCTCAGTTCACAAAGCTTTCTATGAGTTGATGCTCATGGTCTGTGTGTGTGTGAGCATGTATCCATTTTTAGTTCTATACCTACTAATGGGTACTGATGATATTAGTGCGGATGTCATAGACTAAATTATTAAATTGTCGCTATGCATCAGCTGATGACTATATGGTCTTGTTGTTGATTGCCATGAGCTTGTAGTTGCACTTCTTTTTGGGGTTAGCTTAGATTCATTTTCCCGTTTCTTTTGCTCCTCTTGTGCTATCTCAATGTACTGTAGTTTATCAGCTGTGAAACCAATTGTTGGATTTTGGGCCCACAATATAGAGACATAGAGAAAATAGAGACAAGATGTAGAATAGACAACACATGAGAGAGATGAAAGGAGCAAAGCTTCAGATATATTCATTAAATTCCATGGTGAAGTACATGAAGTTACAAGATAGCATAGAGAATATGCAAGAAATACAAGCTGTCCATGATCACACAATCTCAAAGCCTTCACATTTTCCACAGCTGAAAATATTAGCTCAAAGCTGCTGCACACCTTGTTGATGATGAAGAAATTAAACCCCACCTCTCCAAGTAGATGAGAACACCTCCTCTAAGCTTTTTCGAGGAGAGCACTCCCAGTGTGATGATGCAAGTGCCAGTTACATGGTCTTCTTATAGGCAATACTGAATAAAGCAAAAAGCTGATGTGAAAACCCTGATTAGGGTTTTTGTTTTTTGTGAGAAACCTAAAATAAAGCACATGCATGTTTTTATAATGTTCAGACATGGCATGTTTTAGACCGTTGGATTACTATTACAAGATGTTATATGATTGTGACATATGTCATAATTTTTAATGTGCTTTTCATCAGAAAATAGGGTTTAGGTTTTGACCTTGATTTTTATGCCAAATACTCTTAAGTGTTATATATGGCTGGATAGCTCTGAAAGGGTACTACACATTATGTAATAAATTTTTTTGACCACCATTTCCCAAAAATGGGACCATTTTTGATGGTCCCTCATTTTGTGACGATCAATCTTTATGGCTCAAATTTGTTGCAATTTGAGCTCCCTAGTGGAAGGTTGCTCATTTTTTTTAATATTAGCTTATATTGATGGCGATTTTATTGGTAATGACGGAGGGATGTTTTACTATTGTCATTAGTGCACAACAACTATGCAATACTCTCAAAATATTGGTACTTTTTGAGTCAATTGTAGTTTGAACATTGTGGAATTGAAGATTTACTATGAGTTCCCTCTACTTTGTTTTTTCATTTGGTGCTCTTTTTTTCATATTTTAAATTCTAAATTTTGAAGGGATCAAATGTTTATGCAGTGTGGCAATAGGCATAGTACACCCATAAATAATACCATGTGTATGAAGGGAGATGAGAGGTTCGTGATAGAGAATTCAGGATATGGATTTGTCTTGCAAAATCAGAACTGAAATTTTATCATGTGAAAGATCCTTAAGGACTTTTAGGGGTTCTTGATGTGAAGGATGAAGGCCTATGGCTATGAGTCCATATTTTTCACATTGGGAGCATGGGGATGCATGAACCCTTACCAAAACAGATGGTAACATAAGAATTGAAATTGATAAGAAATCATGATTGTGACAATGGGATTATGTGTGGCCAATTAAATTATTATTAGAACAAATGTTCATCATGATAAATAAAACCATACTTGAGATTGAAGGTGAGAGATGATTGCTTGTGATTTCACTTTGGGGTTGAGATAGAGTAAATTGTCCGGATGTGCGCATGGGTCTTTAAGCTCTCATATTAGTGTGGAAAGATGCTCAATGATCTTCAATGGAGTCCTCCATTTAAATTAATTTCCAAGGAGAAATTCGAGGAGCTAGATATTGGATTACGCCATGTGAAAGATCCTTGCTTTGTATGCTGCCCCACTACATATTTGAATCCCCCTCCCCCCCCCCCCCCTCTCTCTCTCTCTCTCTCTCTCTCTCCCCCCCCCCCTTCTTTGCATATCTTGCTGGTGTAGGCTGTGTCAGAGTCGTGCGTTTATTGTATGCAACAATGAGAAATCGTCCAAAAGGACACTGGTCCTCTCTCCTCATGCTCTATTGTAAGGACCCCTCTATCTGGAACTGCATCCTAAGCTAAGCATATGCAGGGCATCATAAAACAAAATGCTCCTCACTCTCCACCTCTGTTTGACAAATCGGGCATATGCGATCCTCTTTGGGTGTCTAGCTAGCTCGAACTCTCTCTATCTCCAGTTGGAGTGAAGATACTTGAAGCTTCCCGATAGCAACTTGTATGTGATGTGGCATATAGATCTGCATGTAATGAGGCATCTCAATAAACCCTCGGTATGAAAAATGTAGAAAAAACTCACGATAATGGAGCTTTTTCACTGGTAGCGTCTCCCCAAGTAGGATCCACATCCTCTGTAATATGTATATATCTATGCCAGAGCTCTTGATGTATGATCCTATTCCTTTCATGTAGAGAGAGTGAATAGGTTGGAGCATGTGTATCATATGGTGGTAGTCGATCCATGTCAAATCCATAACTGGCCAACCAATCTCTAGTCTAGGCATACTAGCATGAAGTGTCCCCTGCTAGGGCAAGATCACATGATGTCCGAAAAGCGCGGTGTGTGATGCGACCACTATCTATATCTGGGAGTCTATGGAGCAAACATATTGCATGGAACAAAGCCTCGACTATCATCGGGGATGTAACAAGCTCTGCTCGAAACATGTCATGTGGTACTGATGGCTTGCTACGTATAAGCCTAGAAATCATGAGTATCTAGGGTTTCTCCACTAGTGTCCAAATATGGTATGCAAGTCGTGGCTCCCAAACAGATGATCCATACATCAATGAGGGTGTGACTAGTGTATCAAAAAGCAAGCCCTTTGTGTGAGACTCTTGAAAGTGTGCCTGATGACATTGCCTCTCCATCAATGCTTGTGCTACATATCCACGAGTGACCTGATCACAGGCTGCATGGGCCATCGAAAATGTACCTGACCTTGTAAAGGTAACCCTAAGATAAACATATGAATCAATGATCTCAATGTGACCACTGGTTACTGTGAATATACTTTGTCTTTCTATATGTACTTATGTGCCAAAAATAAGGACCTTGGTTTTACCAAGGTTCTTGAGAGTCCTATCTGTGAGCAAAAATCATCCAGTGCATGTAAGTGACTTTGTAATCCCTCAACTGACTCTGAGATCAAGACAATGTCATCCGCATATGATAAAATATGGACATTGCCCCCACCACCACCACACCCCCCCCCCAAAAAAAAAAAAAAAAAAAAAAAAAACCTCCACTCTTGAACCACCATGTTGAAGGATAAAGTCAACAATCTCATCAATGTATATCCCAAATAAAGTAGGGGATAATGGGCACCCTCTTTTCACACCTATAGTGCTAATAAGGGGATCAAAAAGCCCTCTTGGACATGAGACCCTACCAGATGCCCACTCATATAAAGCAAAGAGCCCCCAAATAAGATCATCTGTAATCCCAAGATCAAGGATCCGTCTGAAGATTCTCTCTCTAGGTACTGTATCAAATGCTTTGCGGAAGTCCACAAAGTAGCAATGCAATCTCCTCTTCGTTACCCGTGCCTGATCAATCAGACATTTGAGATCGAAGATGTGGTCAATGGTAGAAAAAGCACATTGAAAGCAAGCCTGCGTTTGGGCCCGAAGACTCTCTTGCTCAACAAGAGTGTTGAGCTCCTCCTTAAGAATTGCTCCATAGAATTTGGCTTGGATGGGGCCAATCATGATAGTCCGATAAGTGTTAGGCTCCATCATATCCCGAGATTTGTGAATATGCACAATAGTGTGCTCTGTCCATGAGGCTGGGAACCCCTCGGCCAATGCTTGATTGAAGAAGTGTGTAATGAGTGGTGCCGAAACCTCCACATAAGTTGCGCAGCCTGTAAATCAAACTGGTCTTTGGCTCTCCCATGTTGTAGACATGAAATAGCTCTTCTCACCCTCTTCTCTGTGAAGAAAGTGGAAGAAGCCAGACGTGAGCTCTGAGGTGTAGGTATCGGTGGGTGATATGAGATCTGATATAAACTCTTTTCATAATGATGCCATCTCCCTAGGTCTTGGATGGGGGTGTGTTGCCTCCTCTCTCGTGAATGATGCCATGCAACTAAATAATCCCTGCTCATAAGTAAGTGGTATATATCCCAATACTGGTGCTCCTCCCACTCTCGCTTTTTACGATGGGTATGGGTAAGCGTCTGGACTATGCATGTGGCATTGTGCATGTCTGTGTGTAATCTCTCTTAGAGCTTCACGACTCTGAGGCATTGTCTTAACTTGAGACACTCCTCGTCATACCAATTGTTCTGGGGCATGGTACCAGTGCGTGGAGGAAAGCTATGTGTATGGTGGGGAAAGTTCTGTATAGCTCAGTCTTGCATCTATATGTGTAGTGAGCGTGTCAAGAGGATCATGTGGATCAAGTGAGAGTAACTATCAGTGAAGATGGTGTGCGTAAACATGTGAAAGTTCGTGTGTGAAGTGTAGGGTGGTATGTAGATGTCGAGGTGGTGGGGGATATGGTGATAAAGGGGATAAAAGAATAAAGCTAATGTATGTGTGATCTGCCCCCAGTGGACATCGACTAATGGAGAGAGAAGGGATAAGGGATATTACAGAGAGAGGCCAATAATATTATCCACTGTGCATTGTCCACCACCGTGCGGAAAACAAGTGAAGGCACCCGATCCTAGCTATTGATGCATCCTGTTATAGATAACAAGATGATGGCAACTACCGAAATCAAGAAGGTACCTACCATAACATATGGTGTCTTGCCTCCTATCAATCGATGATGTAGTCCCAATCTTAGTTGGTCTAAACTCTTCATAATATATGGCTGCTCCATATTATATAACTCACACTATCTAGACTCTTCATAATATTTGGCTGCTCCATATTATATAACTCACACTGTCGAGACTCTATACGTGCATTGAAGTCCCGAGAAGGAAGACCTCACCCAATGTAGAGTAATGAACTATGTCCTTAGATAATGGAGTAAATGGTGAATCATCTTGAGCATGACCCTCCACCTCGTGTCTAGCATATGATGAACCTCGTGGGGGAAAATAGCATATGGTGATGTATATCCATCTCCCCCAGTTCAATTCAATGCAAACCCACATATATCGTGCCTCCTCGTCTCTCCTTAATATCTGTATATGTCTCTGTATGTCAAGTATAAATAAAATTGCCACCCCGTCAGATCCACGTGAAGTACCTTGTCTAGTAGTAGTCTTGAAAGTAGACTCCCATTGAAATCCCGCTATAATGTGTAAAGCTCTCTCTGGGCTCTCATGTGTCTTTGTGATACAAACAAAGTCACGTGTATCCAGTAGCTTCTCCATACGACCAGGTCATGTCCACAATGCTCCATTGTAGTTCCAAACTGCTCCTCTTAGAGATATATCCTGATGTAGTGATGTCTCATAGGGCACACACCCCTATTTAGTAGGGCGTCCATCTATGAAAACCTTTTCATTCCGATAGAAGGCTTTCCTTCCTCTCCTGGCCTGCAAGATCTGAGGCATACATGCCTTTTTGTGCCCTATCTGCATTTTTGTGAGGTCCTCGTCCATTTTTTTGTTGGGAGGGGGGGGGGGAGGGAGGGGGGGGGGGGGGGGAGGGAGGGGGGAGAGAGAGAGAGAGAGAGAGAGAGAGAGAGAGAGAGAGAGAGAGAGAGAGAGAGAGAGAGAGAGAGAGAGAGAGAGAGAGAGAGAGAGAGAGAGATTAACGTTTACCGAAAGGCCAAACTTGGCCTATGGGACAAAACCATGTACAACTGTGGTCATCTCTGTGTATCGATCGAAAAAAAAGTACTCACTACAGAAAAGAACTATGTAGGCTGAAAACTGCAAGATGATGGTGCACCTAGGAATGATGGAGTAGTGGAGATAAATCATAAAGTAGTGGTGCGTGGGGGGGCGTGGCTCTGACTCTGCAGATATTGGCCACCTACTACATGGGGACATATGTGGGAGTGAATATGTGTACCCAGATGGGTGGAGGAGGGTGGAGTATATGGTACATCGGCGGTGGTCTCAACATCTCCTGCAAGAGGACGACGCAAGTGGTGGCTGTGTGCCGACGCTCCATCATGTGGTCGTGGGATATCCTGATGCGAGAGATATCCTCATGATGCAGTTTGGTCATCCGTACCCAGTCGTATGTGATCTGCATTGCACTCTCTTTGCCGCTGCCTGCTCGAGTGTGAGCCCTATGCCTCTCGAAGGCTGGTCTGTCTGATGTGGCTCAGGTTGCCGAAAGAACTGAGTAATATTCTGTTGGGTACCCGCCTGTGTCTGACGTGTGTGCTGTAACATCTGCTCTCGTCTCTCATATGCTGTCGTGATGTAGCGAACCACCCTCCACTGGTCTCCTATGGTCATGCACAACTGGAGTGACTCCTCAATCTGGAACTGTGCTAGAGAGAGAGAGAGAGAGAGAGAGAGAGAGAGAGAGAGAGAGAGAGAGAGAGAGAGAGAGAGAGAGAGAGAGAGAGAGAGAGAGAGAGTCATATATCTTGAGATTCCCCCAACCTTTTTATTTAGCCTATCAGCTTCCCTATCATTGACTTTTTCGCCAAAAATTAGGCTTTTCCTATCATCTCCCCTATCAGCCTATCGATGGTAATTCATAGTTTACCTTTTAATCTTTTAATCTCAGCCATTCAATTTTTTTTTTACTGTGGCAGTTGTCTTTGACTTTTAAAAAGTACCCTTGGCTTTTTGGCCAGAAATTAGGGTTTGCCTTCTAACTATCAAGTTTTTAACCTTTTTAAACTTAGCCATTCAAGTTATTTAGCCATTCAAGTTATTTTTACTTTGGACTTTTTAAATTGCCATTGACTTTTTGACCACAAATTAGGGTTTGCCTTTTGAGGGTCAAATTGAGGTTGTCTGAGTAAGTTTTATATATGATTGGGTAGCTCTCTTCAAGCACTTTACGTCAGCATACTGATCTATGTTTATTTTAAATGTAACAGTTAGAAGTTGAGTATGACTTTCCAACAGATCCGAAGTACTTCGATTACTGCAATTGAATGGCAGCTGCATGCCCCAAGATGGCGTTGTTCTGCTTATACATGCTTCATTCTTCCCAATTGTACAGTGTTGTTTCTTTTACATAGTGCATTTCTCCTGTCCTCTTGATGTAAATATTCCTTCCTGGTATCATTCACTCCAAATCATGTGAATTCTTCGAAGGATATGAAGCCTTATCCAGGTAAGAGTTGCATGGACTCATGTGCTCTCTCCAGTTTGAGATACTTACAATCTGTTAACACTGACTCAATGCTAAATAGTCCTACACTTCTTTCATATTTAATGGGTGTCATTCTCAGAGACATGTTGCTACAGAATTGGGTTGTGTTCATTGATTACAACAGGTATGTGGATGACTTCTTGAAGTTTAGAGATTGTACATTTATTTATTGAAGAACTTAGACTTCTTGACATAGTGTTTACCATGCTTTAGGAGAGTGTTATGTCATGCACACAGCTGCACAATAGACGTGCCTTCGTGTGTGTAGAGACCATTTTCAATGCATCTTTGCTGTCCACTTCATACAGGCAGATTGGATAATTCATATTATTTGGTACAAGGAAAGCTCAAGGGGCAGTGATTAAAGTTAGCCATTCTGAATTCTTTCAAGCATACCTTGACTATGTACACGTCTTTAATCTAGCTACATTCGATTTCCTGTTACAGCTTCAATGAATGTGAACTCTGTGCAAGCTAAACTCTATGTATGGCAGTGAGCAAAGAGATCTATCTCTTCCTACATGAACAGAGCCTCGTGTCCTTCTGGAGGAATGCTTTAGTATCTTGAGAGCTACCTGAGGCTCGAGAGAAGACACATTGAATCGAATGTTAGTTTTGTGCTTATGCATCGATTATCAGGTACAGGGAAAGCTCAAGGAGCTGTAACTACACTTGGACAATGCATCATAATGGGGCACAAGGAAAGCTCAAGGGGCTGTAACTGCGCTTGGCATGTTGAATTCTGTCAAATGTAGCTTAATCTTCCACATATCTTCTGCAGTAGCTATGGCTCAAGGAGCTGCAGTTAATATAGCATGTTGAATTATGTCAAGCTTAGCTTGACCTCAGATTTATACCTTCTAAACCAACTACATTCCTTTTCATTCTTCTTAAATGAACAAAGCCTGACATCTTTCTGCAGGACTGTGTTAATGTCTTGCGAGTTATTGGGAAGACTTGTGTGACAATTTTCTAACATAACGAATCTTTTAATCCGGTCATCCACTGAATCATTTTGTTGCAATTTATCCTTTCCCTCCTAGAAGTGTACCTTTTTGCTTAAACATTTCCATCATCATAGGGGCCTGGTTATGGGGAAGGTCCAGTTTTTGCTGTTGGGAGTTTGTGTATTTGAGCCATGCATAGTTGCAATGCAACCTGTTTCTAACCCCCCAACTTCGCAAATGGGTTTGCAACGCTTTGTGTATGTGCCGAAAAAAAGCCCTCCACTCAAAATGGCATGCGAAGGGGACATTGTTTCTTAGTATGGAAGTTGTATATTACAATAGTGGTTTATTGTTGTTTATCCCATGGGTTCACAATTCCTAGTGTAGCACGTTTTGGAATCTAGTTATAGAGGGAGAAGGGAGATTGATTGCAAAGGGGTGTTAATTTATGATGGAGAAACCATTGTCTTCCTAATTTCAAATTATTTGTTTTTGGATTGTCTGCTCGTTCAATATGCCATGATTATACAATATTAAAGATCTTAACTACTGATCGTATAGAACGTATACAAAACTATCTTGCTTGCTATTTAATGGAACCTCACTACGTACAGGGAACAAGTTTAATTTAGAATCGATTCAACTCATAGGCATAAACCTCAAAAGGAAAAAGAGCAAAAGTACATGTGATTGTAGTTTGGGCTGTGGCTGTACCAAAGTTTTTTCTTCTCCTTAACTAGGCTCAAATCCACTAAATAATCCTCATGGTCTATTTCCCATGAAGGAATTGCTACTTGGAGTTTCCTTTTCTCCAACTTAACCCATTTGGATAGCATACTTAAGTCATTGCTCAAGCTTCTATTTTTCCTAAGATTCCCTTGAGTGTGATTGAAATAGCCAAAGTTTAAAATGATTACCTTCTTTTAGCTTCTTCCCTTTATGTGTTGAGGTGTTTGTTTCTAGCTTGAAAATCCACTTTTAAATGTTGATGTAGCTTGCAGGTATACTACAAGTCCTTTCTTAAAAGCTCTTCCAAGTTCAAATGGTTGCTTTGACCTCCTTCAAGAGTCCCAAATTGTTTGGTACTATTGTTGGGGGATTAATCAACACTGCTATGTAGCTTTGGAAGGTTGTAGGCCCTCACAAGTTGTCTTCTACAGTGACCTAGAGTCACTAGTTTGTCTCTAACTCAAAGTTTAAATGTGGATGAATAATGAGAATTTCTAGAACGAAGTAGAAACTGCCAGTTATCTACATCACTTTAAAATTATCACTTTGGAGACTCCTACATAGAGAACCAAACTTTCCAAGAGAAACTATTTATCCTTGCTACTGTCTGCCTATGTGCATAGATGCACCTTCACTATTTGCAACTTTACTCATAGCTTAGAGAACAATCCTGAAATTTATATCAGATTTATACCAGTGTATGAGAAATAGAAAACAAATAGAATAACCTCAAATTGATCATGGAAGGAGTTACAACTAAAACAAAAGCATGCTGGGAACGAGCTCATTGCATACACAGGTAGTGATCAATGGATGACTACAAAGAAGTATAAGCTAGCAAAATGATATCCAAGCTAGGTTTTTTTAGATTTTTTAGAAATCCCCAAGGTCTTTATTTTTTAGGGTAGAAGTTTGGAGGACTTTTTTCAAGCATGAACATGCCCACCAAAAAACATATATAAGTTAATACTGGAAGCTTTGTAAGGACTCTTTTATCATTTGATAATATTGACGCGTGGAGAGCTCTTGAGAAAGTAATCCCATCATCCTTTCTCTTTGGTGATTTTGAGCACTAATGTCTGAGTATTTCCATGGAAAAGATGTTTGTTTTTAATGTATGTACAATGCTTCCATAATATTGTTCTCAATATAAGTGTTGAAGTTTATTGAATAGAAGCTGTTTTCTCTTAAGTATGTGGAGTTGTAAAAATCATAATTTTCTTGTTCGGATGTTATAGAAACTTGAATGTACAATTGATATTATGAGTGTCTTCTTATGAAAAATAGTTTGTATTGCGCACTTGAATCATCTTAAAGTCTTATTGCTATTGCAAGTTATGATCAAAAGAATATTTGACAAGAAATGTGGTAAGCTATTCTAAACTTTATAGTTGATTTTTTTGCATTTATGCATGTGCATGTCTTTGTTTTGTGATCTCTTGGAGCTTGTTGATTAGAAATGGGCTACGGTTTATGTATAACTCATAGTTTGTCAGTTTAATGTTTGTATATTATTTGTATTTTGTGCTATGATGATTGAAGAGGACAAATCCGTGAGCTAAACATGTCTGGCACCATTGGGGGGCATATATACTTTGGATCTTGCTCGATATTCCTAGTTGATGGTAAAAAATACTTATATGAAGGTTTTCCAAAGTCACAGTGGAAGAAGAGAAGATGAGTGGAACTTTGATATTTTAAGATTTGCCATTCATCCTTTTGTTTCTTTTGGAAAGAAGCTTTCCATTGGCTTCTTTTTATTGAATGATTTGAGTCATCAATTTCTTTACAAGATTATCAGCTTAAACTTTTGTTTTTTGATGTGAAGTCGGAGAAATCAACAAAATAGGGCAAACGGATATCAATTTTGTGGAAAACTTTTTTGGAGACATTAATTTTTAAAAAACCTCTTATTTCTTTTTTGAAAAACATAAATAATAATATAGAATTATACATTTTTCAAAATTTTATTTGGAAAGTGTTGAAAACATTATTTTCTTCATATACATGTTAGAAAATTTTCATACTTGTGTTTCTGCATATTTTTTCATTATTTCATCTACAAAACCTAAAAACAGTGTGCTAGAATTATTGAATTTGAAGGTTTTAAGTATAAAAAGTGAGGTAATGTTGTAAAGATATTTGAACATTTTTTTTAAAAAGCGTTGGACACGAAGGTTTGATGATAGGAGAAGATTTGAAAACAAAACCAATTTGATTTGATTACATACGTTGGAGAAAAACCAAACAATTAGGTTTTGTAATTATTTGGTGAAAGATTTTGTGGACATGATTGAAACTTTGATTGTTTATACAAGAATTTTCTTTCCTTGGGTGAAGAATAAGGTGTGAAATATTAGGAGTTAAAGTTTAGGAAATCTTCAAATCAGAAATTGAAAAAGGGGAAAACAGCGATTCTCTATAGAGAATCATGATTCCTGACAATGAAGGAGAATCCTCATAATCCTTGGAGGGTGATTTGGCAAGTATGTTAACATAAATGTTGTTATGGTTGTTGAATACAAAATACTATGAGAATTATATATTACACATTGGAACAATTAAACTCGAAAAATTGTGGTCTTGTATTGATTGTGATTCTATCCAAAAAGAACATAGTAGTATGTTTGAAAAGTAATAACATTAGGAGCGGAAGGTAAAACTTTAACCACAATTTTTTATTGAGGAAGCAAAGGTTTGAATTGATGTTGAGGAGATATTAGGAAAAATAGAAAATCATGATTCTAGAAAGGGGGATTGTAGAGGCATAAAGACATGATTTTCTATTTATTCTATATTGCACGTTTCTAAAACATTAAGGCAATTATAGGAATGAAATGTTGCAAAAAATAATGATAGTGAACATTTCAATGGAGATTTCTTAGCATAAAAACTTCAGGGCATTGTGGTACCTAAGAGCATCATAATGCAATCAAAGAATTAGAACATTGTGATCTTGTGATCAAAATTTGGATTGTTCCACTATTGTAAGGAAATTTGATAAAAGTGTGATTTTTTGAGAAAAACACAAAATTTTTGACATTACTCAAAAGAGTTGACAAGTGCGATTCTTTGCACACAACATGGGGAAACATGATTTTCTGAAGACACTAAAATTTTTTTCCAACTCATGAAATTGAGGGTCTTGATTATGTGAAGTAAGATAGAAAAATAACTAAGTCTTTGAGAAGCGCAAGAGTGTGTGTGAGAAGGAAATCCCGATTATCTAGAACAGTAGATTGACTGATATCATCACAATTTTCTATAGGAAAACATGAGAAATTCCAAAAAGCCAACACTTGGGGATTTTCGGTCTTCATAACCAGATCTAAGAAAATTTTTCTGTAGACTAAAAAAGAGGAATAATCATTCATTGGTAAGAATAGTTCAAAGAGAAAACAATTAAGTGATAATACACAAGAGGGAAAACTGTAATACAAGTGGAAACTTTCTTAATTTCATCAAATTTCATTAGAGTTTTTTTTAGTGGGTTTAATTGTCTAAGGAGCAGCATATCAAGGAACAATATATAATAGAAAATACCAAAAAACTATGGAAAGTAATTAAAATAAATAAAAAGTAAATTAAAAAATAAATAAATAAACAAATTAAAAAATAAATTAAAAAACAAAGTAAAAAATAAATTAAGAAATATAGAAGTGCATCTAATGATATTGAGATGTGGATTGATGAAGGAGAATATATGCACTTAAAGAAGTCCAAGAAAATTACTAAGTTATTTGAGTGACACATATGAGGAGAGTGATACAGACAACCCAATATGAGCATGGATGACCAACACTTAAGAGTATGAAACTCATCAGGGTGATTATAGGAATATCCTTAAATACTTGTATACAAATAGGTTTGCAGCTTGTGTATCAAGATGGGTTACATAAGGAACTCATTAGGTTAAGAAACCTAGAGGTACTTTTGAATTTGATGCTAATGGTATGATTCATGGATGGCATATATGAGGATAGAAAATGGTGTATATATATTTGTTAACAACTCTAATGCCACCAATGACTTGGAACACTGTACCAACAAGGGCTCTTGGGATAATAACTTAGAAAATCCACATGTATCTGCAAATAACACAAAGTTTAATTCTTCTTAAAGGAAACAAATTCCTATCGATCAACATTACACTCGAAGACATCATACTACACCTAATCCATTGCTACAAGAAGTAGAAGCTCTAGAAGAAGGAAAAATGAATGGCACGATCAAGGGAGAAGAAGACTTAGACCTTCTCAAGTAATCGATGTGATGTATCTTTTGATCCGCATGATCATGTATATAAGTAGATGTTAAGGGTAGAAGAAGAAAATGATTACACTAGCCAAATTGAAGCCTTTGACTTAACCCTGAATGGACTTGTATTGTATTGGTTCCAACCTCTAAGATTTTTTTTGGATATAGAGAAGTTTCTTGAGGAATCCATGGGTGAAGTCTCCAAGAGGGGAATAAAGCGTAGAAATTGTACATTGATACATACTTTGAAGCAAAAACTAGATCAAAGTTTCAAGATATCTGCTAGGAGGTTTAATATGTGTCCAACTGATCAGAAGCCATATTCCAAAAAGAGTATCACTCTTTATAGAAGGTTTGACCAATGCTTAATTGAGAATGATGGTGTATTGAAGAAGATGCATTGACTTGTATTCATTCATCACGGAAGCAATAAACTTGGAAGACAATTTCTAGTAGTGACCAGGAAGATGTGGTTTCTTTAATTGTGTTGATAAGAGCCGAAGCTAAAGCTCAAGCAAACCAAGAGAAGTATGGACGTGAAAATAATGGGGAAGTACCTATTAAAAGTTCAAGGAAAAGACTTTCTTGGAAGGACAAGAGAGCTAAGCAAAATAAAAAATGGGATTATAAGAATGGAGAAATTGGAAAAGTACTTTCAAGACTCTAACCAAATGAAGGTATATAAACAAATGGAAGGTGAAAACATCCAAGAAGCTAATGTAGGACTTGTATTAGAACAACATTTCTAGAATCAATTAGATACTTTGATGAAGGCTTACAAGCAAGAATTAAACAAGGGCAAGGACTTGATGATCAAGATAGAGTATTATATCTTATGCCTGATCTCAATTTCGAAAGAATGAACTTATGCAAAAAGATGATAGAGCTATGGTAGGAGTAAAATTTGGATATTATGAACTTATTTTAGAGAGTACACACATGGAAAAAAAATGAAAAGAAGGGTGTACTCACAAAATGGAGTGTGAGAGACTCAAAGTGAGTAGACCAAGAAATGGGAACTCACATTGATTAGAAAGGCTCTTGCAAAGAGCATGGAGGAGGCTCTTCAAGCTTCTAACAAAGTACAAAGTGGGGGGAGGCCCTCCTTATATAGATTTGGAGGAGGCTCTCTAAAGTACATCATATGTGGGATAATTCCCCTTGAAAGAGAATGAATATATTGGTAGAAGCAAATGGCAAGGTACCCAAATACAATGAGATATAATATAAAATAAGGCCTATTCAAGAAAAATGGGAATTACACAGGATTTTGAGACAGTCTTTTGTGTCCCAATGTTTTAGTTTTTGACTCGTTCACAGACTAAAATCTGTTATTATTTCTTGATTGGAGTACACTAAATTGAAACTTTAATATTAAGGATAATTTTATGATAAATGGGGCATCAAGGTTGGGCTCAAAATTAAGAAGTTAACATAGTAAGTAATATAAATGGGACTTGAATAATTCCCGAATTTCTTGAATAGGCCTTAAATGGAGTGAAATGAAAATGGAATGTCTCCTAGATACAAAATGGAGATGCACTCATGGAGATACAAATAGAAATGAAGTAGAAGAACTCATGTCATCAACACCTCCTCTATAGCTCCATTTTGGAGTTGTTGAATGTTGTAGAGGTCCACCAAATGTTGGAGTGAAACTAGAGGTAGAGCCTTCGTGAACATATTCGCCAGGTTATACTGAGAGGTACACTACTCCAGAGTAATCTCTTGAGATACAAGCTTCTTGCAGATGAGATGGTACTGGATCTTGATGTGCTTCATCTGAGCATGGAACATTGCCAGATAATAAACATTGAAGCCAAATGGCCTCACATGCTGTAAATTTGGATGCTCGATACTCAACCATGGTGGATGATAGAGCAACTATAAGCTGCTTCTTACTTTCCCAAGAAATAGGTCTTGAGCCAAGCGAGACTATGTATCCAAAAGTAGACCTCGAGAGTCAGGATCACCAGCCCAATTTCAATTTGAGTATCCAATGAGTTTGGTGCCCCCTCTATACCAAAGACCATGATGTCAAGTGAGAGCAAGGTATCGAAGTAGTCTTTGGACATGATCCCAATATGTCTGGCAAGGCTGATTTGCAAATTGATTGAGTATATCAACTGCATAGGCAATATTTAGTCTCGCGTTGGCCAAGTAAAGTAAAGAGCCAACAAGCTATCAATAAGCATGCACCTGTAAGTGATGATGAGTCCTTGAGTGTGAGCTTGATGTTTGGATCAAGTGGTGTACATACTAAGCAACAATGGTACATGCTATACTCATAAAGATTAGATCGGTACTTCTTCTAGGAGAGGAATATACCTTCTTTTTTTGGCATACTTCCATTCCTAAGAAGTAGTGAAATAGACCAAGATATGTCATGAAGTACTCAAGGTGAAGCTGTGTCATGATGAATTGGATGCGTTCGACATCTGATCCTATCGAGATCAAGTCATCTACATCGAGGATGATGATTGTAAATAAGGACTCTGTCTGATATATGTATAAGTTAGCATTGGTAGTACTCCTTTGAAATCCCTTAGCTTCAAAGAACTCGTGGATCTTTTCATACGAGGCCTTGGGAGCTTGCTTAAGTCCATAAAGTGCTTTGTAAAGTTTGTATACATGATTTTCCTTTCCTTTGATCTTGAGACCTTTGGTTTGTTCTATGCATACTTCTTCTTGAAGATCACCATTGAGGAAATAACTTTTGATGTCCAATTTGTAAATGGTCCATTTGAAGTTTGCACGTAAGGCAACAATGACTCTTACATTGTAAACCTTGCAGTAAGGGCAATCGTTTCTTCATAATCAATGCCGTGCTTTTGCATATAACCCTTAGGTACAAGTCTTATTTTGTACTTGCCTTAGATACCATCTGATTTGCACTTGAATTTTTGTAGCCACTTAACTCCAATAACTTGATGGTCAAGATGTTTGGAACAAGTATCCAATTGTTCTTTTCAATTGCATCCATTTTTGTCTGCATAACTTCTTTCCACTTAGGTTTACCTTGAGATTCTTTGAAGTTGGAAGACTATGGAATTTGGTGAATCTGGTGTATGTGCATAATTCACATAGTGACTCTGTTCACATTGGTACTATTCGATGAGCCTTTGAGATCTCCTAGGTTGGTGAGAATTACTTTCTTTTGAGTTTTGCTTAGAAATAATTGTGCCCCCCTCTAAAGTGTAGATGGGTGGATTCATATTTGAGCTTGGTTCTTTGGTTGCATACTTGAAAGCTTCATCAAATTACAATGTCTTTTGAAATGGTGATGTAGTGGTTTTTAGGATCATACAATCTATATACATTAGATTATTCACTATAGCTAATGAATGTATGTTTCTTGGGGTTAGATTGCAACTTATGTCGATCTTCCTTGGGCACATATACAAATGATTCACTTCCAAAAACTTTGAAGTAGTTCACATTGGGCTTGCATCCATAGTAGGCATCAAATGGAGTCTTGTTATGTAATGAACTTGTGAAGCTTCGATTGATGATGTGAGCTATAATGTGTACAACTTCGGCCCAAAACTTGAATGGTAAGGCTCTGTTGTGAAGCATAGTGCATGCCATTTCCATGATACTTCAAATATTTCTTTCAACTACTCCATTTTGAGATGGAGTATGAGGTTGAGTGACTTGCCTCTTGATGCTCTTTTATTTCAAGAATTTTTTGAAGTCATGGTTGATGGATTCACCACCTGCATATGATCTAATGGTCTTGTCTAAACTTGATGTCTGGTTGTCAACTTGATAGAACCATTCTCAAAACTTAGAAAACATATATGATTTTGAATTGAGGAAATAGACCCAAATATATCTTGTGCCATTATCTACTAAGAGAAATAAGTAGAGTGATCCACTAAGTGATGGGGTATTCATTGGTCCATAGAGATCGATGTGGACTAGGACTAGAGGGTTCTTAGCTCGAGTGGAAGCCTCTTTGGGAACTAGCATCTTCTGTAGCTTGCCTTGAATGCAATCTTGGAAGATATCTTGCACTTTCCTAATTTTGGGTATTTTTTAACCAATTGAGATGCCGAAATCTTGGTTCAGTAACTTGTGTGTCCATATCTCTAGTGCCATAGGTTCGAAATTGACTCCTTAGTGAGAAAGCATGAAAGCTTGTTCAAGCATCTATATTCAATTCCTTGGGCTATTATATCCTTGGTGGTAGGAACAATCACCTTCATGGATGTGTTGTCAAATAAAAATTGTTTGTGATGATCAGTGATTGCCTTGACAGAGAGGAGGTTCATACACAAGTTGGGTACAAAAAATACATTTGATAAGGCTTTGCATTCTCGTCTGTGGTTTGTAATTTGACCTTTGCCCTTGCCTTCTATTGGAAGACTCTTGTTGTTGCCTAAATAAACTTTATTGGTGTGATCTTGAAACTCTTGAAATGATTCATGATCTTTTCACATGTGAGAGGTGCACCATTGTCAAATATTCAATCCCATGAGGAGATAGAAGTGATTAGAGCATTGGCCTCTATGGAAATAAATAGATCTTCACTAGAATAGTGAGAGCTATGCTAAGAGAACTTATTTTGGTGCTTGGAAGTAGAGGATTTAGAGAGCTTTAGAGCTATTCTTCTTTTTATAGAAGAATAAGAACTTCTAGATATGTCATGTTTTACCACAATAATTGCATTTGAACTTCTTGGATGAACTGCTAGAGCCTTGTTTAGGAGCATTGGTAGAGTTATGACTAGCATTGTTGGCCTACTTGAATAGATCCTTAGCCTTCATGAGAGCTTCTTGCGATGATGAAGACTTAGCTCACGAGTCATGGAGGAGCAAAAGTCTTTGTACTTCCTCCCTAGTCAACACTTGGCCGCGGTTGTAAAGTGTTGTGACAAAGGTTTCATAAGACCTAGGAAGCTTATATAGAAGTTTAATGGCCATATGCTTGCTTGATACCTGTCTGCCACACAATGCGAGTTTGGATTAGTAATCTTCAAAAGTGGCAATGACCTTGGTGATGGGATCCTTGGGCCTAATGGAGGGGTTGTGGAACTCGACTTCTAAGACATAGATTTGAGAGGGAATTTTTTCCTCATAAAGATCTTGTAGTATTTTCCAAGCATCAGTGGAGGTCTTGTAGGAGGTAACGTTGCCTTTAGTCAAATCATCATATTCTAGAAATAACTGTCCTAAGGCTCTTTTATATTTTACATTCCAAGCGCTGAGTCACTATTTTTATCAAGCTTGGGTTCCATAGCATCAACTACTTGATAAAGCAAGTTTGTATATAGATAAGCCCTAATCCTGTCTTTCCATAAATTGTAGTTTATGCCATTTAACCTCTCATCCTTGGGCATGATCATAAGTGTAAATGAAGGCAAGTACAGCTAACAATAAAAGGTTGCATTCAAAATAGTAGACATTATCGCCATTGAAACGAATTGAACTTTGAAAATGAATCACCACACTTGCAAAATGGGATCGGCACCAAAGTTTGAGATAGATGGGGTTGGGGCTTAGAGTAGCCCTTTGCACTTCTTGACACCTTGAGAGGGCTTATAATAGCCCAAAATGCACTTAAGGACACACTTTTGGGGCTTAGAATAGCCTCCCAAATCATGCACATAGTGGAGTCTTCTTATATTCATGAAGTTACAAGTAGGAGGGAACTTAGTGAAAAATGGTGTCCCCGAAGAAGAGGGTAAAAAAACCTTTAGAGAAATACAATTGAAGGCCTTAGAATATGTCAAAGGAAGGTAACGAATCCTTATGAAAATACAAAGGAACCCTTATCAAAATACAAAGTGAGAAGTACTTATCAAAATATAAAGTGAGAAGTACTAAATTGAGGGGCGAGCACCTTAAGCAGAAGACATACAATAAATCTAGAGCGATAACAAGGATATTTCTTTATAGGAGAAGGAGAAGCCAAAAATGGGTAGTTCAATAGGAACTTATGCTTGAGAGAAAAGAATTCGTGCAAAAACTTATCAATGAACTATTTGTCTTGCTTGAATATGAATACGCGTATGAAAAGATTGAAGTATGAAACGTTTATAATTTAGAAAGGGGATAGTTATATGAAAACATGTTGAAAGTATTGAAACAAATACATAAGTGATGATGTCATAATGATAATCAAGTGGACTAGAATGAAAGGGGCACAACTTATTAAGGGTGGAGTGAGACATCGACTTAGCTTGAGTTCCATTTTCCATTACTCACATAGGGCGACAACCGTATTTAAAAAGCAAAACTTATCAGTAATACTAGTGGTTGGACTTCTCAAATATCCAATGAAAAGCTGTTGTCAGAGCAGTACACCATTGTTTAGAGGGGAGAAGCCCATTGCAGTTCATAGTGGACCCATAACTTTGCAAATTTTTTGTATTAAATGATATTTCGCCATTTGGAAATACAAAGCATGTGGTAACTGTGTGTGAATCTACTGTAAATAATAGGTTGAACGTTCTCCCTCTCTCACTTCTCAAATATCCAATGAAAAGCTGTTGTCAGAGCAGTACACCATTGTTCGGAGGGGGGAA
The DNA here is from genome assembly GCA_020310875.1 of Ceratopteris richardii. NCBI lineage: Eukaryota > Viridiplantae > Streptophyta > Polypodiopsida > Polypodiales > Pteridaceae > Ceratopteris > Ceratopteris richardii. The sequence goes on from CM035407.1 coordinate 156,775,622, forward strand.
GCCCATCACATTTCATGGACCCAGAACTTTGCAAATTTTTTGTATTAAATTATATTTTACCATTTGGAAATACAAAGCATGCGGTCACTCTGTGTGAATCTACTGTAAATTATAGGTTGAAGATTCTCCCTCTCTCGCTTCTCAAATATGCAATGAGAAGTTGTTGTTAGAGTAGTACACCATTGTTCGGAGGGGAATGCCCATCGCATTTCATAGTGGATCCAGAACTTTGCAAATTTTTTGTATCAAATGATATTTCGCCATTTGGAAATGCAAAGCATGCGGCCACTCTATGTGAATGTAATGTAAATAATAGGATGAGCGTTCTCTCTCTCTCTCTCTCTCTCTCTCTCTCTCCCTCATAGAGAATGTGTACACTCTAGTGCTGTTGTCTCCATGCGTGGTGCTACTTGAGTCAAAAAGGTGTACTCTCTCTCTCTCTGCATAATGTGGCAAACCATTAACTTGAAAGATGCATATCCAGGTTTTGAACAACTAATCCCTCATCTTGTCACAGAAGAGCTTAGCTTTGGTGTTCCCAAAGGAAAGGACAACCACAACCAAATGTTATATGCAAGTCAAGGTAAAGGAAGGAACTCAAGAGGAGGTTGAAGAGGAAAAGGAAGAGGTCACAACAACTCCAACTACAACCAAAACAATTTGGAAGACAACAACGATGCATCAAATGCCAACACACAAGGAAGATTTCGAGGTAGAAGTAGAGGAAGAGGTCGAGGCTCCTACAATTCTCATAAAGGTATAACATGCTATCATTATGGTAAAGTAGGAAACTATGCTAGTGATTGTTGGAAGAAGAATGGAAGACCAAATGGAGGCAATCAAAGGAACCAAAGCAACTATGCAAGCACCTCAAGTGAAGGAAACAAGGACACACTACTTGCAATGAGACATGAGTATAGAAGCTCTTGTGAAGATGATAAAAAATGGTACATTGATTCAGGTTGTAGTAACCATATGTCATGCCAAGGAAGTTTGTTCACTAATCTACAGGTACCAAGTGGAAAAGGATGTGTTGAAACAGGTGATGATACTCAACACATGATTGAACATATTGGAGATATAAGGCTTGGAGATACAAGTAGAGCAAAGGTACTATCTAATGTTCTTCATGTTCCTACAATTTCAAAGAGCTTGATTTCAATAAAACAAATGGTAGAGAAGGGTTATCATGTCATATTCAATAAGAATGGGTGCTTCATAAAGAATCCAAAGGAAGGCTTCAAAGTCATTGCTTGAGGTAGAAGAGAAGGAAGGATGTTCACTTTGGATGTCCAACATCCACATGGAAAGATCATGTACATTCAATGTGGGAACAAGAAGGTTTCAGATCTGGAATTATGACACAAAAGAATAGGACACATCAACATTCCAAAGCTGAAGGACATGAGCAAATAGGAAGTGGTAAGAGGTCTTCCAAAATTTAATAGCATTGGACTACATGAGTTATGTGAAGCTTGTCAACTAGGAAAGCAAACGAGGCAACCATTCAAGAGGAGCAATTATGTGGCCCCAAATGTCTTGGACTTGATACATACGGATGTATGGGGACCAACCCAAGAGGCATCAATGGCTGGTAATAGATTTTTTGTCACCTTCATTGATGATCACTCAAGAAAGGTATGGCTGTTTTGTATGACACAAAAATCAAAGGTGTTTTCTATATTCAAAAGATTCAAAGTTGAAGTTGAAAAAGAAATAGGAAGGTCTATCAAAACCTTAAGGTCTGATGGTGGAGGAGAATACTTCTCCAAAGAATTTTCAGACTTTCTACAAGAGAATGGGATCAAAAGGCAGTTCACTTGTAGGTATACACCACAACAAAATGGACTAGCTGAGAGGAAAAATAGGAAAATTGCTGAAATTGCAAGATGCATGCTCAACGAGATGAAGGTACCATTGTACTATTGGGCTGAAGCTACCACAACCGCCATTTACTTGATGAATAGGTGCACAACATCGGGAATACATCACTTGACTCCAGAGGAGGCATATTCCGATAAGAAACCTGATCTTACACACCTCGAAGTGTTTGGATGTGTTTGCTTTGTTCACATTCCACAAGAAGTTAGAACAAAGATGGAACCAAGATCAGAAAAATGCATTTTCATCGGCTACTCGACGGCAAAAAGGATACAAGTGTTACAACCCTAGAACAAAGGAATTAAGAGTCTCGCAAGATGTGGTCTTTGATGAACTAAGACCATGGTATGAAGATAAAGGAAATGAAAATATTCTTGAAGAAGATTGTGATGATTATGCAAGAACAAATCAAAGAGAAGTTCAACAATAAAGCACAAAGGTTTCAGGTCCATAGGCATCTACATCAAATGAAGAATGTTCAACATGGAGGGGGAGTCATTCTGTGTCTACAAATTCAGCTCATAGTAGAATCAAAGAAGCAAGTGCTACTCCAAATAGTGAGATAGATGCAAGTGAAGAAGAATATGAAGAGGTAATCACTCCGATGGTAAAGCTAAATAGGTTAAAGAAGAAACTTTCTAAAGGCAATGAAAGAAGATCTTCAAGGACAAGGTATCCAACTCAAAGGTTGAGTTATGATAGTTCTATGGCAACACATTTTGCATACATGATGCATGTTATCAAATACAAAGAGCCTGGGACATATGAAGAAGCTTGCACACAAAAGGAATGGAAGCAAGCTAAGAAAGAGTTGATCAAAGCTCTCAAAGATAATCACACATGGGAGCTAGTGCCAAAGAAAGAAGGTATGAAGATTGTTCCAAACAAATGGGTGTTTAAAGTAAAGAGGAATGCTGATGGTTCACTAGCTAGATATAAAGCTAGATTAGTTTCCAAAGGATTTAAACAAACACAAGGCATAGATTATGATGAAGTTTTCAGCCCTGTTGCAAAGATGGGAACTATTAGAACATTAATCGCAATTGGTGCTTCAAGGAGATGGCCATTATATCAACTCGACATAAAAAATGATTTTCTTAATGGAGAACTACAAGAAGACGTATACATGAATCAACCGGTTGGATTTGAAGATGAAAACCATCCACACTTTGTTTGCAGGTTGAAAAAGGCACTTTATGGCTTGAAGCAGGCACCAAGAACATGGAATCAGAGATTGGTAGAATATCTAACTAAGTGTGGATACAACCCAAGTAGTGCAGATCCTTCTTTGTACATGAAGAAGGAAGAAAATAGAGAGATATATATTTGCATATCCGTCGATGACCTCGTCATAACAGGAAATGATGTTACGGGGATTAAAGATATCAAAAGGAAGCTTGGTAAGGAGTTTAAAATTTCAAATCTTGGAGAGCTGAAATATTCTTTTAGGAATTGAAGTTATTTATGGAAAGAGTGGCATCTACTTGATGCAAAGGAAGTACTTGTTGGATGTTCTTTTTAGATTTGGAATGAGTGGATGCAAACCACTCACTCAACCCATGGACACAAGTACAAAGATTTGTTCAAATGATGGAGAACCATTGGAAGATGTAACGACATACAGAAGCATTGTAGGATCATTAATCTATGCAAACATTACAAGACCTAATTTATCTTATGTTGTTGGTGTACTTTCTCAGTTTATGCAAGCCCCGACAAGTGAACACTTAAATTCAGCCAAGAGAGTGCTGAGATACATAAAGCATACAGTTAATCATGCTTTGTTTTACAAGTTTGATAAAGAATTGCAGGTCAAAGGCTTTAGCAATGCTAATTGGGCAGGTTCAAAGGAAGATAGGAGATCAACCTCAGGTTATGTGTTCATGATAGGAAGCAAACCTATCACATGGAGCTCAAAGAAATAACCTACTATTGCGCTTTCATGTATGGAGGCTGAATATAGAGGATTAGCTTTTGCCACATGTGAAGCAATGTGGATTAAAAAGCTTTTGGCTGATCTTGGAGTGCAAGTTGGAACCATACCTATATACGGTGATAACATGTCAAGTATTTACTTGACAAGCAATCCTATGTTTCATGCAAGGAGCAAGCACATATCCACTACCATTATGTAAGGGAGAAGGTATTGAAGATGTGGAGATAAAGTTCATCAGAACCAAAGAGCAAGTTGCAGATATGGTTACAAAGTTCTTGGATGCTTCTAAACTCAAAGGTTTCAAGAATGTGATAAATTTGCAGGACATGGATGAAGATAACTCCCAAATAAGCTTGAGGGGGAGTGTTGAAGATAAATGTACAAGCTCATTTTCATATGAGCCATGCTTGGATAAATTTACCAAATATAAAGATAAAGGATAAGTAGAGAAAAAAGGAAAAAATAATAAAAGAAAAAGTCTAGTCAAAATTCGTGCTGAATAAGAGATACAATATCTTGCCTTGTAGTTAGTGGCATGTAGTGGGGAAAGTGGTGAGTTAAGAAGGAGGCACAAACTTCTTCACATGCTCATTGGTTATAAAAGTGAAGTGGGAGCACATTCAAAACAAGGAGAGAAAGAGGCAAGAGCTCCCAGTAGTCAGATTTAGTCATTTTGTCATTTTCTCTTCCTTTAGACTCCTTCCAGCCGCACGTCAGTTGGTACACATCTTTGTTGTGGAGCTCATATCTCAGTGTATATGTAACCATTTCTTGCGTTTAAACATTCATTGGAAAGCTTATCTTGTGCAATTTCAGCATACCAAATATCTCTTTGAAAGCTTATATAATTTTTGAGATATCAGTGAAAGAGGGAAGTCCAGTTTTTTAGTATACCTATGTAGACAAGTAGTCTATTTTGGTTGGTTAAGTTTCCTGACCAAAACATATCCAAATTGCTTGATTTTTGTCTTATTGGAAAGCTCTTGGCATCTACTTTCACTTCCCAAATATTTCATTCAGAACTTTTATATTCTGTGAGATATCTATTAGAGAGTAAAGTCCAATTTTACAGTGTACTTATGTGTGCAGGTGGTCTATTTTGGTCAACTGAGTTTCCTGACCAAAACTCATCCAAATTACTTGTGTTTTAGCTTGTTGGAAAGCCATTTGGGTCTATTTTATTTGTACCAAATATCTCTTTCAAAGGATATATTCAGAGAGTTATTAGTCCGAGAGTGAAGCTTAGTTCTTCAGCATACCTGTGTGGACACGTACTTCATCTTTGTCAGTTGTGTTTCTTAATCAAAACTTGTCCAAATTAAGTTATTTATAGCTTGTTAGAAAGCTCTCTTTCTCTACTTTGATTTACTAAAGGTGCAAGTCCATTTGAGTTTTGTATTGAGAGCAACAAACTATCTAAGGTGCAGCTGTTTGTCCAAGTGCTAGACATACAAGGTTTCACTACACATTTCCGTTGTGCATAGGAGAACTCATTCTCCACAGTTGTTTCCTTGGTTCTGTGGAGGCTACTGGTGCTTTTGGCTTCCAAACCCATATCCTTATTGCTTATCTTCTTACTATTGCCAAAGAGGTGAGTTGATCTTCTTTTGATCTCTATGCTTGGTTGTGACTCTTACTTTTCCTAGGCTTCTTTGTTGAGACTTTTCTCGTGAGTGAGAGCATTGGGTTTTGTGCGTGTAAGAGTTCCCTGGGTACCCACATGTGTAATTTCCCTTGTTGATCTGCAACTAATTCCTTGGGCACCCAATTTTGTACATTATTGTGGTCGGCCTTCATCGATCACTTCGGTACCCAAATTTGGAGTACTCTTTGAGATAGAGAACTTCCTTGTTCTGATACTTGTTTCCTTGGCTTTCTCTGCTACTTCTTTGGTAACAAGTTTAATTGCAACGGTATGATTGACTGCTCTCCCTTTCGTACCCAGATCTGCTTCATGCCTGGAACTACTTGCTTCTTGAATTCTATTTGTCTATTTGATATGGCGGTTGTATTGTACTATTTTGCTTGCCTCTGTGATTGAGGCATTGTGCATTAGTCTTTGGAAAAGGAGAGAGATCCACTCACCTTCGAGCTTGTTCTTCCATGCTTGACTCCTTTTGCATCATAGAGCTTTTGACACATACAACATCTTCTTCTCTAAGATTAATGTTAGAATAACTAAGAGAATGTGAGATATCTAGAGTTGTGATCATGCAATTCTCTAATTCTAATAAAATGCATTGTTCGTGTACCCAAACTTAAAGAAATTGACTTCTCAGGTTTAAGTTGAGTGCATGGTCATAGATCCAATCTTGACCCAAGACTAGTGGTTCCTTAAGGTCCTCATCTTGACACATGAGCATTTTGACTACCATTGGGATATTTTGAAGGTAGATCTGAAGTTCCACCTCACCCAAACAAGGGGTTTCCACGCCTCCCACTCTTATGAGATCGGCTTTGATGGAATTGATGTTCAATTGCAGATCTTGATAGTATGAGAATCGAACTGCACTAGTTGATGTACCTGAGTCAATCAAGGCTTTCACAGTCCTTACACTCTTTCCTTGTCCTACCTCTATGGTCACAAAGGGTCGTCAGTTGATTATTCGAGAAGCAATTACACCCGATGTTTGGCACATGGCCATGTGATATCTTGGGGCATTGGGATTGACATCTAGGCCTTGTTGCCTTAACTTATTTCACCTAATGCGCTCTCTAGCCTCTGACTGTGCTTCTTCTCTAACCCTTAACTCTTCTTCTTTTTGCTTCTTAGCAGTGTTGAGTCTCATTAGCATATCCTTTGTAAGAGCTTCTTGATATAGCTTGACTCGGCATCAACTAATATAGCTTGGCAAGATGTCACCTTCTAGAGTGGCCAATTGAACCACATCGCTAGTGGAAATTCTGTTAATGACCATGGGTCCATATCCTCATCTTTCCAATTTACGGGCATGTTGATTTAGTGTATAAACCAATACTCGGTCTCCTTCTTTCAATGCTTTATCATTGATGTGTGCATCAAAGCATGCCTTTTGTCGTTTCTTTGCAGCATAGATGCTTGATGTAGCTCGTAGCCTAATCTCACCTAATCGTTCTAGATCAAATATCCTAGAGGACAAATCATGTCCATTCCACTCATGCTCTTGTGCTACTTTTAAACTCAGGATCAAGAAATATAATGGTAGCACAACATTTTGTTCGAAGACCATCTAAAATGGGGTGGCATTTGTTGGGAAAGATGGATGGACACTCCAAGAAATGAGTAGGTACTACCAATTACTGCTTTGTACCAGCCCCTTCTTGCTTCAGAGTTGAGTTGTAGGCCCTCTTAGCTTTCCAATAACACTATACAAGCGCCTATGTACTTTGGAAATGATGTGAGAAATGATTGAACCAAAACAGACTACTTCCAAGTTGAAGGATCAATGAAAACCTTCTATTTTTGTTCACACACCTGTTGCTTGTTATGCTCAGTGCTTCCAGTACAATAGGCATTAGAAAAATTACTTTTGGAGATATCAAATGACATTAATAAGCTAATGATTCCAAGTGCAATCACTTAAAATGATGCTCTATACACAAAGCAATCAATTTAGCAATCAAATCATTACCTCGATATTTTAGGACCTCTGCAGAGTTTGACTAGTGGGTACTTCAATGCGCTTTTCTCCAAATTTTCTAAATGGATTATCTTCAAAATTTGTGATCATGTAGAGAACTTGAAGCTGAGTCCAACAAGTTATAGAACACTGAAACTTGTGAAGAAATGACTGAGATATGAGCAATACAATATGACTGTTTTGAGTAACTATGATAGAGAGACCATAGATGAAAAGTATTGATTTATTGTATTAGAACACAATGTTGTACAAGATCATTGGCATGATAATCAATGCCTAATGATAATGAGTAGTGTAGGCTATGATGTGAGCCTCACTCTCTTACAAAGTAATCAGCTAGAAGTCGAAAAAGATGATCTCTATCCGCGAGTTTTTCAAACTATCTTTTATAGATGAGTTATTTGAATTTGAATTTGAATTCTTCATTGGCTCTCACTAAAAGTGATCCTCTAATCTAGGAGATATTCTCTCAAGTAGAGTTGTGACATTTCCAACTAACAAATCCCACGAGTTTAGTGGTGGTTACAAATATTCTTCCAAGTCAAAAATGACTTTTACAAATGCTAAAAGATAAAGGCTTCCTAGCAATGGTTTCCATGGAGCTTCAATAAACTATAGCCAAATGTGTAGGCTTGGTATTTGCACCAACATCTCCCCCTCAAGCCAAACATTTTGGCTTGGTCTTCTTCTTATATCTTCTTGAATGTCCTGCAATCCAATCATAGACTTAAACCTGCAAAGTTTTGTACCATCTAATGCTTTAGTCAATAAGTTTGCACATTGCGTGTTAGTTGATACATGAGACAACTGAATTTCCTTGCTCAATAGCTTCTCTCTCACATAATGATAGTGGACTTCTATATGCTTGGTCCCAGCATGATAAATAGGATTTGTTGTAAGATGTAGTGAGCTTGTATTATCTCCAAAAATCATTGGAGATATAGTATGCAAACCCAAATCTGTATATAACAATCTGATCCATATGGCCTCTTGAGTAGCATTGGCCAATCCTCTATACTCTACCTCTATAGACGATAAAGCAACAGTAGGTTGATTCTTTGAAGACCATGATATAGGTTTATCACTTGCACAAGATAGGTATCATGAGGTACTTCTTCTATCATCTTTGCAACCTGCCCAATCTACATCTGAATATATCTTGATGTCCAAGTCTGAGGTATAAGGAAAATACAATCCTTGATTTTGAGTGCCCTTAAGGTACTTCAAAATCCTCTTGGCTGCTTCCAAATGAGGTGCCCTAGGTTTGTGTATAAATTGACTTAAAACATTTACTCCATAAGGTATATCAATCCTTGTCAATGTAGCATAGTTCAAGCTTCCCACTATGCTTTGGTAACCTGCAATATTCTCAAGCACATCACCTTCATGAGCACTTAATTTGTGGTTTACCTCCATTGGGGTACTTGCTACTTTGGCATCCTGCAGAGTTAGTATAGACTAAATCAAGTCCAAGAATGCAACCCAATGTTTCATGCAAGAAGAAAGCACAACGAGTTCCAGTATCACTTCATCAAAGAAATGTTTTTGAAAAAGGAAGTGATTATAAAGTATATCAACACAAAGCAAGTGGTCAAAATTATGACAAAGTCTATGGATTCATCAAATCTACAAAAATTCAAATAAGTTATGTGTTATCATTAGTCCATGTGAAAGGCCAAATGACAATCGAGCACTTTTGTATATGTTCTTTAATAGAACATATAGTGCCATGGTCAACCACAAACTATAAGTTCAACCCCATTTGTATGACCTAAGAAAATTCTGTTCGTGGTATGTGTATTGTGTGTTTTTTGGTATTCTGCATCCTCTGTGTGGAGTATTGTGTGGCATCCAGAGCTCGGTCTTGTAATTCGAGGGTATCTTCATGGATCTCTCGAGAAGAATGTGGTGCATCACCATTGAAATACTTCATTGGTATCAAAGAATTTCAAAGCAAAATCTTGGCTCCATTTTGTGCAAGCAAAGTGAGCACCCACCCAAGGCTTTCAACTAAGGTGGTGATTGCAAGAAATTGATAATTATGACCACCACCATGTGCTAGAGAGATGACTCTCCTCCCAACCATATGCCTCTATATATAACTCTCTCTAGGGGACTGACTTCTTGGGCAAGTGGATTCTAACCATCCATGTGTCGTCCATGTAATTACATGTGCACTAAGTGTCCTATTTAACTATGGTTAACTCAACTGGATGCTTCTAGAAGGATCTAGAACTGTTTGGGCAAAATACTCTCCCCATGTTCCCATGGGGATTAAACCCAAGACCTCCTCCTTCACACCCTTTGAGACTTAACCACTAGGCTAAGTGAATCACTTGTTTACAAGAGCACATGACCTACTATGTAAGTCTAGTCTTGAGCTCTTTGGTCATACATAGGGGTGACCAAACGATGTCGGATTTCAAATATGTCTGAACCGGCCAATATTTTTGTCCTAAAAAATAGAGCTATATAAATATTGTAGGCAACAATAGAGCCTCATGTTCGTAAACTAGAAGAACATAGTCATGTTCCAAAACTAGAAGAACATGCCTCATCTTTGTGGTGGGATCCCTGCCCGAATGCTTCAAAACATTGCCTGGCTTTGCACTTTGATAAACTAGTCAAAGTACAAAGTAGTCAATGAATAATATGGGTGGATCTAAAAACATCCCTAGCCACTTCATTGTTTCTTGATGTGGGATCTAGGCAGAAACATATGAAATGGATGGATTCAAAGTACAAGTTCATTTTCGGGCATCACTGGTGCATGAACAAAGTACCTAAGGTGGAATTTTTATCTTACACAAGACTTTGAAAACTCTTGATTCACTTGAATTTGATTTGGAAAACTTGAAGTTTGGTTGACCCAAACATCTAACTTGGATGTTTGTACAATGGTTTACTCCCAACCGATAATTACTTGATTTTTTCACCCGACTAGAGAACTAGTTTGTCCTAATGGGCTGGAAAAACTTATGTAAATTGTAGGAGAAAGTTTACCATTTTCTTTGGGTCAACTGTACTATGACTTGACCAAGTCAAATCCAAACTGAAAATTGTACAACTAAGGATACTTTTCTTAAAGACTTCAGCTAAAAGTTCTTGGGAATTGTCAATCTGATGAGCAATTCCTAACTTCTCTATTCTAGAGTATACTAGACTCTAGGAAGTCATTTATGCTATATATCTTGAAGCAAACTTAAATAAATAAGTCAACTTAGACTTATCCTCTTTTGAGTATTGAAAACGTTCTTGTACAGAACATCTATCTAAGATGTTTAATTTAGTTACCTGGTTCGTCCCTACTAACCCTGGACTTTTGAAAAAAACAATCAGATACCATATCTGAATCAAATCCAAAAGATTCGAAAAGCGAAAAGAAAGAACTAAAACTTTGTACAACCAATTCAAACTTCAAGGATATGTAAACATTCTATCAGTCAAACTCTAGATGATTCAAGACTTTAACTTCTTAGGGATCTTGTTTCAACAAGGTATTGAATCATTTTTTGCTATCTTTCAAAGAAATAAACTGGATTCTCAAAAAGACTTAGAGCGAATCTAAAACATCATCCAACAACAAGATACTAGTGTGGTATCCAACATCACTGTGTCAACCCACTAAGGTTCTATTGATGAGTTTTTACTCAAACAATGCTTCACTTAAGACTAAGTTCATGCCTATATTCAATCTTTACGACCACTTACTAGAAATGCAATTCTTATGCATTTCTTTGAGTCAAAGGATTGAATCTACTGAGTTACACTAGGAACTTGGTGCTTGACTTAGTCAATTGAATCCTTAGTTGAAAAGATCAAATTAAAGTCAAATTCTGACTTCTTCAAAAATTTATCAAATATCAACAACACTTTTATCTTGAAGTGTTCCAAATTTCAAATAAGAGTCTTTTCCTTATTTGAAAAAGAAGATCTTGAAAGCTGTTTACTTTGTATCTTCATATGTACTTGATCTTGAAGTATCTTGAGATCATTATATTATACTCCTTGAATTTAAACTTCTCGTTTGAAGTTTTAATTCCCTTGAGGATCAAATCTATCTTCAGGATTCACACTATGACCAAAAGACAATTATCATCCCATGGTCCAATGTCCCATACCATCTTTCCTACATCAATCTGAATATAAAATCTAGTGTCCCATACCACCATATTTTATATTCACATTGACGTGTGTGTGATATTTATCATGAACTCTAAACATATCTTGATAGAATACCTTCTCACTTCAAGAATTTTGAAGTTTCAGACATTACCTCTAAATTGATATTCTAGGTTCTGAATCCTTCACACGATCGTTTCACGGACTCGTGCTTTGCCTTGAAAACTTGAAAACCTCTTGATAGAATAATCCATTCTTCTTTGCTAATATTCTCAAATGAAAACCAATTAAAATTCCAAGTACTTGAATTTTCACAGATTCAAGTCCAATTGGTTTATTCTTGACCAATTTGTAGCGATAAGAGCTTTTTACTTCTTGTCTTTAGATTCCTTTATTATTGATGCTTTAAGTAGCTATCCCAATTGGGAGTTTACAAGAATCTCTCTACTACTTAAGTCTAAGCATCCACTCATGATTTTTTTGGATTTTACCGAAATCCCTTTAATGATAGGTAAACTTTATGTTGTACCTTCCACATACTTAATTACCATCGATATAGTTATAGACTACATACTTGGAACTTTTACTCTATTCAGACTCATAACAACTTCTTAGTTTGATTACCAATACCTGGGCAATCTTCAAAGTAGTTCCAATCACAAGTTCTTGGAAAATAATGGTCAAGCTTGACCAAGTTTGATTGACCTTGCCACAAGAATAATGACATGGTCTTTATTGTTAAGATCTCTTTGAACTATCAAAAGCATGTTCGCTTACCCATGGGATTTCAGAGATCTTTTCCTCAACTCAAATCTGAGCATATGCTAATGTCTTTAAGATTCCAAAGCTAAGAATCTTTGATATACCTTTAGGTTATATCAATATTTGGACTTAAGTACCATTAGCTAGTGGTTTGGGACTTCTTGGGAACTACTTGCTATTAAACTTACTTGAAGAATTGTGTTCTCAAATCTAGGGAGAATTTATTCTATCATGAACTTGAGATTCCTTCCAAGGAATCAAATAATACTAAGCAAATGATTCATCTTGAAACATTTTGATTTAGAATGATCTTTAAAAGAAATTCTTGACTTTTGGAGAAGACTCGAAGCTTTATAAATAGCTTGTCCAAAAGATATGCCTTCTCAACCAATGAAATAGTTAACCAAACTATTTCATTAAATGGCTTATCTTTAGGAAATATCCCAATTCCTAAAGATCACTTTGACTAAGGTTTCTTATTAAGCCACAACTAGCTTAAACAAAACCATGAATAACTCTCTAATCCTCTAAAAGGAAGAGTTCTTCTCAAAGTTTTCGTGTCTCCTTAAGACTTTGCATCCTTACAAGAGATGCAATGTATGGAACATAACAACTAGCTTTGGAACTTTAAGAGTTCACTTAGTGTAAGCTCCATTTAACTTTTGTTTGTTTTCTATCAGATCACGGTATAGAATCAATAAGAGCATTCATTAACAAGTGCTCATCTATTTTCTTGCTCATATACTTAGCAAAAAACTAGCAAAAAAACCATGCTTGGTCATATAAATTTTCATGCAAGTGCATGCATGTGTTGGCATGTTATCCTTTTCATGCACCAATTAATTCAAGTAGTCCTTGAGCTTGCTTTGCATGCATCCATGCACAAACATTCTACTTGCTACCTTTCAAAAAGATATAACCATGCATCTGCACAAACTTGAGTGCATCTAAAATCTTTTTCAATCATAAAAGGAAGCAAGTATTATGCATGAAAACATTCTTTTAGAATAAAAATGTACCCAAATTCTTTCATTTTCATGCATGAACTCATGTTTCTATGTGATAATTCATAGATGCATACCTGTACTTCATAAATGTTTCAATACGTATATGCGCTCTCGTATATCTTTCATTGATTTGCATCAAAAGATGAAGATTGCTACCATGCTTCAATGATAATAAAATGCAGTCTACATGAAATCCAAGAGCAAAAATAAGTATTGAAAACAAACATCGACTTGGAAAATACTTATCTTGAGATCAAGCAATGTCCTTGCATGCCCAAGAAAAGAGCCATTATCCATTTGAAATTCTCTTGATGTTGCTTTGCATGTTGATGAGCATGACTATCCTAATGTCTTCCTTCACGTTCTCATAAAACATACAATGCGCGCACATCATATTGTACCTGTTGACAATTCTCGAGTCTTGGATACTTCAATAAATGATAGCATAGAAGTGAAAGGTTCCAATTCCTTCAGCAATATAGCTGCCCTATCCCTTTTACTAAAGAATAGTTCCCTCTGTTTTGAACCCGCACCTCCTATTTTTGTTGCAGATGACAACAATTGAGTTATGTTTTGTTAGGTATAGAAAAACAGACAAAATCATGATGTGGGAACAAGCCCGAGAATATTGCTTTTGGTTCTACATTTATTGACACACTTCTTGTCTTAATTAAAATTATCATCCTTTAACTATAGCGTTGTCACCTTAATGGTGTAGCTCAATAGAGAAATCGGGTTGGATCCCACTAGTCTATGGTTTCCTTTTTGTTCGAAAGGAACTTCCTTTTTGTGTATGTTCTTATGCGCAACAATAACATGCAAGATGGTAGTCAATGCAGCCTTGTGTCCATTGTGTTCATTTCTCTTGAATTGTCACGAATTCAACAAATGCAGAGTGTTTGTACAATACAGAATGTACATATTGCTACAGGCGAGAGTATGTGAGCATAGATTTTCTTAACTCAAAGGCTCAAAATAAGGTCAGATCCATGGCATGGAAGCCTTGACTAGACCAAAGTGTGCCTACACATCATGGTCCATGCATTGGCCACAATTCAGTCTCTGGTGGGTGCACACATTTGCATAGGCTACTGAAATTGTTTTGCCTACTTTGTGTGCTAAATTATCTTGCTACTTCGTATTCCACATACTTTGATTGCCAAAGAGAAACACTCGTGGGGATCTAAGATCAAAATTTCTATGCAAGCAAGTAGCATGCGAGAATCCATGCAGGCTTGAAGTGTTTTGCCCTATGGCTTATACAGAATTATTTGAAACCATTGTAAACTCGTGTAGCTCAATGAATAGAGCATACATCATTCAGTGAAGACGTTGTGAGATCATAACCGAGAGGTAGAGGCACTGTGGATTTTTATTAGCAAGCTCTACTTTTGCTGTAGAACCAATTTTGAAAGAGAAATACAAACCTGCAAACGTTGAACTCCTTCATTGCCATGTTCTTTAGCAAATGAAGTACAGGGATGATGAGTTTCAAGATCCTAATATGCAAATTATATTACAAATGCATAGCAGCTTGATGGGGTGGTGGTACTCTTCTCTAACAATGTTTACAAGAGCACATGACCTACTACGTAAGTCTAGTCTCGAGATCTTTGGTCATACACACGGATGACCAAACGGTGTTCGATTTCAAATCTGTTTGAACCGGTCGGACCCTTAGATCATACACTTACTTTATTACATCAACCAATGCATAGACCTTGACATACCTTGTCATCTGATTCATCAAAGCCACCGTTGGCACTACTGGCTATGTGCGAGGGAGGACCTCAATGATCAAGGAAGATGAGGGTTCTCAACACTTCCCAGGAGGTCACCCATCCCAATTTGTTTCCCTTCAAGCTCGCTTAATTGATAGAGCTCTTGTCACTAAGGTATATTCTTGTGGTGCTTGAGGAGGGGGAAAGACTAAGGTTCACATTACCTTGGACATGGTTTGGGCTCTCAAAGTTTCATTCTTTGCTTCCAAAGCTAGTTTTGAAGCATATTTGGGGTGATTTTTGGAGCCATTTTGGAGTACTTTCACGCACAATTCTCTTTACGCAGGATCAAGAACATTAAGAAGAGTGTTCTTTGTACTTCTATGACAAAAAATATTTAGATTTGGGGCTGTTTTTTCATCTGCATTAATAATTTAGAGGTTTCTTGAAAGGTTTTCAATTGTGGTGGGAGAAGCCACAACAAGTTTATGCAGTTTTTTTGAGCCTAAAGAATAGAGTTGACAGACACTTATAGGTGTTGTTGGCTAGTGTTTGGGTTGTTAATTCAACCTTTTAGTTCCATTTTACTTCATATATTGAGCACATACACACTATGCGTGCTCTTGTGGATACCACTTATGTACATCCATGTGGTCATTGATAAAGCGATTATGTTTTTACATAAAGCCTTTTACATTTGATAAAGAGGGTTGTGGTGAGGTTTTCTTAACTGGGAGACACCCAGATATTGGGGTCTTTTTTGTGATGCAGGTGGAAAACTTACGCAGCCTTGTCATAGGACTTGGTCATCCTTTCTTGAGCTTTAGTGACACTTAGACTATTTTGGCTCCATTTTCAATCTAATCGGTTCTCTAATATCATGGCATCAGAGATCTTAGGCACATCTGGTGGATCTAGGTCTAGTTCCAGTGTTCCCAAGAGGATCTATAACTTTTAAGGCAAAGGCCATTTTGAGATCTAGAAATTTGATGGCACAAACTTTGCACTATGAAAAAATTAGATCAAAGATGTGCTGATTCAGAGGAGATAGTGGAAGCTAGTAAATGGAATCTCAAAGAAGCTTTTTGATATGGAAGACATTGATTGGGATGAATTGGATGAAATTTCCAAGTCTACCATCGATTGATGAAAGTAGTCTTATTGTTATGCACCTTGCCATCATCATGGGATATGTTTTGCATAGCTATTAGCAATAGTGCATCTGGTGGTAAACTAATCTATGATGACATATGTGGAGCACTCTTGACTGAGGAGATTTGTAGAAAATCTATGGTTGGCACTCAGAGTGGAGATGCATATAATGGTCGTGATTCTTACCAAGGAAAGAATTAGCAATGTGGCAAGAGCAAGAACAAGGAAAAGAATGGTCAATGAAATAAGAGTAGAAGTAAATCAAGGAAGAGGGATAGTGAATGCCATTATTGTCATAAGAAAGGAGACACAAAGAAAGACTACTATGCTTTAAAGAATGCTAAAGGTAAAGGGCAGAATGTTGACGGGCATGTTAAACAACTACTTGCACCATCTACTTCAATTGTGAAGATTGAATAAATCAACGCTATTTTTGATGATGTTGATGTGTTGAAACTTGATAGTATTGTGCCTATTGAGGCTCTTATGGATAATTCTCTTTCCCACACATGGTTGTTAGATTCCGATGCTTGTTTCCATGTGAGACCACATAGAGAATAGTTCTCTAATTATGCAACAAAGTCTCTTGGTAATCTGAGACTTGGTGACTCTTAGCAATGTGATGTTGTTGGGATTGGAGATGTGGTTTTGCAGTTCATTGATGGCTCAAAATTTACTATGCATAATGTATGCCATGTACCTCAATTATCATGTAGTTTTATGTTAGTTGATCAACTTGATGACCTTGGTTACAAAGTGGTTTTCTATGCTCAGTCCTTTTGCATATCAAAGGAAAATATGGTTACTGCAAAAGGAAGCAAAGTTGTCTTACTTTATCCTTTATTTGTATCACATAAAGAACACTTGCTAGCTAAACTGAACTAACTATGGCTTATATTTGGCATGGCTGTTTGGGCCACATATCTCATAGTGGAATGGAAAGTCTTTCTCTTTTTGGCTACTTACCTGTGTTATCTTTCTGTGACTTTTTATTTTGTGAGCATTTTCAATATGGAAAGAAAACTAGGAATGTGCATAAAATGCACATTGACTCTTCAATTCAGCCTTTATATCTCGTTCATATAGATTTGTGTGGTCCTATGCCCACAAGGTCATTAGCTGGCTCTCTTTACTTTTTCACTTTCATAGATGATGCTACTAGAAAAGTCTCGTTATATCCGATCAAATGAAAGGATGAGGTACTCCCTATTTTCAAAAAATGGCTTGCTTCAGTTGAGACTAAAAAAGGAATTAAGCTTACGGCTTTACACTTAGGGGTGAGCATACCAAGTGGGCACGTGCCATGAAGAGTGAATTGGATTCTATTCACAAGAATGGTACTTGGGATTTGGTACCTTTGCGAAAGGGCAGGAAAGATTTACCATGTAAATGGGTATATAAGCTGAAATTTACATCAGATAGTTCTTCTCCAAAGTATAAAGCATGACTTGTTGCAAAGGGTTTTAAGCAACAACATGGTGTTGATTTCGAGGAAATCTTCTCTCGAGTGGTCAAGATGACTACATTGCGCATATTACTTAGATTCGTTGCAATGGAGGACTTAGAGCTAGTCCAAATGGATGTGAAAACTTGTTTCTTGCATGGAGATCTTACAGATGAGATCTATATGGAACAACCAGAGGGTTATGTAGTTCTTGGGAAGGAAAGTCTAGTTTGTAAGCTTAAGAAGAGCTTGTATGGACTTAAATAGTCCCCTAGATAATGGTACCAAAAGTTTGATGCTTTTATGAAGTCTCAAGGCTATTCTCGAAGCAATGAGGATCATTGTCTCTACACAAAGAGATGCTAAGATGGCAGTTTGATATGCTTGATACTTTATGTTGATGATATGTTGATTGTTGGAAAGTCCTCTTATGATTTGTCAATTCTCAAAAAGAAGTTGAGTCAGACATTTGATATGAAGAATTTGGGGGATGCCAAACATATTCTTGGCATGTGCATTACTTGTGATAGGAGCAAAAGATGAATATACTTGTCTCAAAGTGAGTACATATCCAAAGCACTTCACAAGTTCAATATGCAGCGTGGAAAGGCATTGAGTACACCTTTACCCACATATGTGAAATTGAGCAAGGATGATTGCCCCAAATCAGATGAGGAAAAGGAATTCATGACCAAAATTCCCTATCAGTCTGTTGTTGGTAGTCTCATGTATGCTATGGTAGCTACGAGACCAGGCATTGCATTTGTAGTGGGAGTTGTGAGCAGATATATGTCTAATCCTGGCAAGAAACATTGGGAAGCAGTTAAGATGATTTTAAGATATCTGAGTGGCACTAAGGACAAGTGTCTATGCTTAGGTAGAGGGTAAGCATCCATTATTGGTTACACTGATTCTGGTTATGCAGGTTGTGTAGACAATCGTAAGTCTACAACAGGGTATATTTTTCATTTTGTTGGAGGTGCTATCTCTTGGAGATCTCATCTTCAAGAATGTACGATTGATTCCACCACAAAAGCAGAGTATGTTGCAGCAAGTGAGACATGTAAGGAAGCGTTGTGACTTTCTCATCTTGCTTGTGATATGAGTTTACCTCCGCATGTACCTCATTTGCTCAGTGATAGTCAGAGTGCCATTGCTTTGGCTAAGAATCGGGTCTATCATGCAAAGACCAAGCACATTGAGGAGAGGTATCACTTCATTCGAGATTTCTTATCCATTGAGTGCATCATTCTTGAGAAGATTCACAATCGAGATAATGTTGCAGATGCGTTGACTAAAGCTCTACCACAGGATAGCTTTCACCACTGTTGTCACTTGATGGGGGTTACTTGATTCATGATCTTACACATTCACTTGTATACTGTGTAACATGCCCATAAGGTGGGAGGTATAGTTTGTATACTTACACTCAGGTACTTACCCTAAGGAATTATTTATCATTCTTTATTTTTCTCCCATAGTTACTTTGGCCATATTGGCCTTTAGTGGGAGATTGTTATCGTTAGTGTCCATGTGAAAGGCCAAATGGCCACTGGACATTTCTTTGTATATGTTCTTTAATAAAACATATAGTGGCCTCATCAGTCACAGACTCTAAGTTCGATCGCATTTCTAAAACCTAAGAAGTCTGTCTTCGTGCTCCTTGTGTATTGTGTTTCTCTGCGTATTCTGTAGTCTCTGTGCGGAGTATCGTGTGCGGCCTTAGGAGCTCAGTTTTCTACTCTGAGGATATCGTCATGGAGATCGCGAGAAGAAGAGCACACTGTGGTGCATCGCCATCGAAATACTTCACATCTTCCACAAAAACAACATCACGGCTAACCAAAATGTATTTAGTATGTGGATGATAGATGATAGCCTTTGCTTTCAGAACTATATCCCTCAAAAATACATTTCACTGCTTTATCATCCAATTTCTTGCATTGTTGTTCAGGCACTAAAGCATATGCCAGACAACCAAAAAAACACGCACGTGAGCAACATATGGCTTACGACCATGTCAAGCCTCATATGGAGTGATAGATTGCAATGCTTTAGTGGGACACCCATTAAGTACATATGTTGTGCACATAACGGCCTCAAGCCAGAAACTATGTGGTAAAGCTTGACTCTTAACCATGCACCTTGCCACCTCCGTGAGTGACTTGTTCTTTCATCCAGCAACTCCATTCATTGAGGTGTATATGGCATTGTACACTGATATTTTATCTCACCTTCAACTTGAAATGCATTAAAGTCAGAAGACATATATTCCCCCCCTCGATCAGAACGGAGGGTGCCCATTTTACATGTTGACATATTTTCAGCCAAAACCAAAAATGATTTGAAGCACATAAACACTTCAGACTTTGCTTTCAATGGATATACACATGCATGCCTAGAAAAATCATCAATGAAAGTCACAAAGTAAAGATAGTTTCCAAAAGAGGGTGTCTACATAGGACCACAGACATCACGATGAACAAGCTACAATTTTTGAGTAGCTCGAACTGAGCCAAATTTTGGGAATGAGGAATACTACATTTTGCCTAAAATATAGCCTTGATAGACATGTTGAATAGGTGCCTCAAGTTTGGTCAGAGAGGACACCATTTCATATTTTTGTAGGCATAGCAAACTAGCAAAATTCAAATGACCAAAGTGTGCATGCCAAAGCTTTGCATCTCACAAAGCTTGAAAATCATGTATTGCACATGTTGAATCATTCACAATTTTTCATAATCTATGATCTTATATAGCCCATGACAGAAAATGCCAGAATCAATAATGACATCACCATTTGAGAGATCATGAACTGTACATCTATCTTCAACAAATTTCACAAACAATCCAATATTGGCTAAAGTTGAAACTGATAACAGATTCTTCTTGATCCATGGCACAAATAAAGCATCTAACAATGTAAAAGAACTACCGTAAGTAGAAGTTAGAATGATCTTACCAACTCCCATGATAGCATAAGAGGAGTTGTTGGCACATGTGGCACTATTCCCTATAGGGGCAGGCTCGAGTGAAGTGAAGACACTATGCTGTGAGGTAATATGTTTGGTTGCCCCACTATCAAAGTACTAAACATCTGAGTCTACTTCAGACATACACTATTGACGAGAAGATGGGTCATAACTGCAAACAATGGTAAATGCCCATTCTTCATTCTGCACAAGATTAGCAGACTCTGTTTTGTGTGTAGAGGCCCCTGCAACAACAATTCCAACCTCTTTCTTCCTTGCCTTTTTAGTAGATAATTTTGGACAACTCCTAATGACATGATCATTCCTTTACAATACTTGCAAGACAATTTATGCTTTTGTGTTTTCTTCTCATCTCTGTCATCCTTCTTTGATTTTGCGAACTTAGCAGATTTCTGCTTACTACTGGAAGAGCTCCATTTTCCTTTCCCTTTCAAACTAGCCAAGAAAGCTTGATTTGCAAAACGCATCATGAACTTGTTCTGCCTAGACTGATCTTCCTACAATAGAACAGAGACTAACTCCTCAAATGTTAAGGCATTTGGATTGCCTTTCATCATCAAACAAAGAGTAGAAGCAAAACTCTTATATGAATCGAGAAGACCATTCAGAACGATCTACACAAGTGAACTGTCTTACAAGACTTCATCAACAAGAATCAGATGTTCCTTCAAATCTTTGATCTTTGTTAGAAAACTGTTCATGGAATCTCCTTCATTCATGTGCTCACTCTCCAACTATTTTAAGAGGTAAGCAACACGAGCCTCATTCCTTGGCTAGTATAAATTGGTAAGCGTATCCCAAGCATCCTTACCTGTTCTGCAAGAGCAAATGTGAGGAATAATGGCATGTTTGATATATAAGGCTATCAATGCATGTGCATGAGTATCTTTGCCATCCCAACAAATTTGGTATGTAGTAGGTGCAGCATAAACCACAATAGGAACAAGAACATGAAGAATATCACCATCTTCAATGTTGTTTGCATCACCTTCAATAACTATGTTTGCAATGTAAGAGGACGCTTTTCAACACCCTACACAATATTCCACAATCCTTTTACAACCAATACATGACGCATCATATAAGCCCATAATGGGTAATTCGTACCGTCCAGCTTATCCTCAACAGCCAACATAATATGGAATACATCACTACTTTTAGCCATGGCCATTGACTAAAATACCTTGATGTAAAAAAATGATTGTATCTCAAAACGTTGAATAGAATTACCTTGTCGGATTCTGCTAAACATGTAGCAGACTTCGAGATGCTTATACTAGCGAACTGAAACCTATATATATATTTGGCACAAAAAGACAAAACTACCTATGCAAGCATTCCAATAGTGCATTCAGAGGTGAAAATGAGGTGAGATTGTGACTTCAACACCACATATCGAAGCTATTTTGATCTCCTAATCACCTTGAGTATGTTCACGAATTTTTGTGCGATTGTGAGATTGTGCCCGAAGGAGTGTCCACGATGCCGTAGATGAAGCGTCAACCTGCACCGATACCAATTGTTGAAGTTTAAGGTCTGTCGAAGCACATGATCAGCACAAGGAAAAAGAAGAAGCTTGGAACAGAACACACACTACTGAATGTATTACCACTAGAATGTATAAAGATAAGTAACCCGTTAGGGTTATAAGCATATTTAGAAGCTCGGAGAGAAAACATCCTAAAGAGGGAAAAAAGTGCCTCCGCGGTCTTAGTGTGTTCACACACATCACTACCTAAATATATCAACAAATAGTTGAGAATTCCAAGATTAGAGATCTTGAACTGTTTCCCAAGCTTGCCCTTGATTGATTTGATACCTACCTCATCACGTCTAATTATCCATATATATATATATATATATATATATATGTGTGTGTGTGTGTGTGTGTGTGTCACCTTGTCTCCTTTTGTTTTGAGGTTTAAAGAAGGGTCTTCATCATTGGTTGGTATCCACACCTACAAAGATATTCAAAAAGCCTTTGACTTCAAGCCCTAGGTCCTTGCCTGAGAGCATACATGACTTTCTTTAACTTAGATACATACTTTGTGTTCTTTGAATGTCGAAATCCCAGATTTTGTGCCACATAGACTATTTCGTGTAAATCACCATTCAGAAAAGCATTCTCTAAATTTGTGTTAGAGATCTAGACATACGATACAACATCAGTATCAAACCGGATCTATGCTCACAAATTATCAAACTGAGAGAGGATTCGGTGGTATGATGATCTTAAGTACACCAATGGAAATACACACACAAGAAAAGTTATATAAACATGCACAAGGACACACATACAAAGCACACAAGAAAGCCTCACTCATGAGAAGGAGAACAAGAACTCAAACAAAATCACATGAATTAGAGAGAATGAGTAGTAAGAACCTTATAGATGAGTGTGAGTTCACTTTTATAGGCTTCTTTTAAACACTTTCTTGTCTTCCCTAGTAAAATAGAGGTCTTCAATCCTCGTTTGGTGCCCAAATCAAGTATAGAAAAATATTATAATATTCTTGAGGTTAAGGGGATGATTTTAGAAGTTCAACAACTACTCGACTTAAACAAAAGTGGATTGTTCTACGAGAAATGGCATTTGGATAATTTTTAAAGGTGGGTCTTTGTATGTGAATGGCCAAAGTAAAGGGCAACTTGGAGAGGAAGTGAAAAGAGTTATTATGAAATTTTTCTCTTCCCGCTTTAGTATCATTTTTTCCTTTTGAGTTGTCAACTAGAAAATCTTATCCTATTAGCCAAGATGCTTTAGGAACCCACAAAAATGAACTTGATGAAGACAAAAGAACAATAATTCCAAAGTGCACCAAGGTAGCTTAACAATAATAACCATCAAATGAGGACAACTACAAATACATTAGATAATCATCAATCTCCACAAATTTGTAAAGAAAATGGTAATACCATCATAGATATGGTGGGAAGGGAAAGCTAGAAAGAAAGTATGCCAATACAGTTTGAAAAGCACCACCATGTTGAGGCCAAGATGGAAGAATGGCACCAAATTGAAGAATTGACTCCAAAAGGTTTGTCACTATGTACAAGTAGCAAAGAGTGGATATAACCACTTTAAAAAGTGTTGTATAATTAAATGCGTCTAAGGGGTAGAACCCTTGGGTTTCTTGGTGTAAAAACCTTGGGATTTATGTTTTATGTACCCTTTTGGATGGGTCTTGAACCTAGGGCTAATTCTCTAAGGTTGAGTACCTTAGGCTTGATTGGAAGCTTCTCCTAACCACTTGATTTGTATGTGAGAGCTTGGATAGTCTTCTTTTACAAGTCATGTGATTTCCTAAGCTTGGAAACCATGTGATCACTTTGGGAACCCATGTGATGGAAGGTACACATGTCCCCTCTTTAGAGGGACTTACCCCCTATTCTTGGAGCTATATATTGGATGGATTGGTTGGGTGGAAAGTTCATCTCTCTCCCTAGTGTGGTTTTCCTAGTTATCTAGTTATCTTGTGTGTGGAGGCTATGAAGTTCTCACACAATAGTGGTATGAGAGTCACTATGATTTAGACCTTAGAATGCTTGAGTACCATTCTGAGTAGGAGCTTTTCAATTAGCTCACATGGACTTTTGGAGTGATAACTTCTCCATAAAAGCCCCATCTATTGCTTTTGAATTTTGATTAAATGCTTTGTAGGCACACATTGTGCAGTCAAGAAGGGTTCCCATGACCATAGCTCAGCCACAGTCTGAACGAGCAAAGGGGCAACCATGAGTGGCTCTCTATCACTCTCTCTCATTTTTCATGCATGAAATCTATTTGCACTTGATCTTATGTAGGACGTTGTGTGTTGTTTGTCCCTCAATTGTGGGATCTATCACCTAGAAATGTAGCTAAGTAAGGGATTCACCGACTACTCTCCCCTCATTCAAAGGTCTCTTTATCTCCCAAAAGAGATTAACCACAACACGTAGCCATGGATGCCTCTCATTATGCCAAGTGCACTGTTATGTGTGAACAAACCATGGGACATCACAATGCTGCACCTCTCCTTCTTTGGGAGATAAAGTAAAGTTTGATCGTCTTTAGTTCTATATCTTATCTTAGTTAGAAAATAATTCATATATCACAACAATGATACCTTATGCTCAAAAAAGATTGAATAAGGTATTGCAAGGAAAAAGAGATGCAAGAAGTAGATAAACTTGAAGCCCTTCTTGTATTCAAGTGATTCACACTTCTTTCATTACCTAGGTGAAGTCCTCAAGGATAGGGAGTTCAAGGAACCCCAATGTAAGAAAAGAATTTCATAAACCATAAGGATTTTGGAAATCCTAGGCAGCCTAGAAAAAGAATTTGGAAGTTCTCTAATGCATATCCTAAGGTTCGTCTAATAATACATGGGATAACACAACATTAAGTTGTGGATTCCAATAAAGAAGACCTAGGGAAAATGGTTTCTTCTATGAAGCATAATAGTGAGATCCCCAAATAAAACCCATGGGTAAAACATTGAACTTGAAAATGAGGAAAAGGGATCTAATCGACAAAGACCTAGTCTTATCTCTTATTTGGCTAAATAAAAAAGCCAAAAAGCCCAAGTATGGAAAACATCAAGTCAAAATTGAAGTTTGATCAGATCAGTTACACCACTTAAAATGGTTACCCAAATGTTCTTGAAGATTTAAGTAAGACTAATTGTGGTGTATCCAAACACCTTAATACTTGCTCTCATAATTTGGTACCATAGTTTCTAGTAGATAGAGAGCATTAAAAAGGAAAGCGGAGGTAACAAAGGATAGAGACATAGTTATATGGATTGGATGAAGAACCCATTAGTATGGGATGGTGGGTACTAAAGCCCATTGATTAATTTTTCTTGATGGCTAGAAGAAAAAGGGGCTAATCCAATGGAATATGTCAAGAAGATAATGCCTAGGAATAGGCATCTTCTTCAACTATACCCTCAAAGATATCTTCCAACAACATACTAAAGGTTCTATCTCTTCATAAACTTCATAGAGAGTTAGAAACATAGAGAGGATCTATTGATATATTTAGGTAGTGATGTGTGTGAACACACTAGGACCATCGGGGCACATTTTTCCTCTTTAGGAGGTTTTTTTCCCCTAGCTTGTATATACGCCTATTGCCCTAACGGGCTACTTATCTTTGTACATTCTAGTGGTAATACATTCTAGTGGTAATACATTCAGTATTGTGTGTTGTGTTCCAAGCTTCCTCTTCTTCCTTGTGTTGTTCGCGTGCTTCCGAAGACGTCTAACTTGAACAATTGGTATCAGAGCAAGTCGTTGCTTCATCTAGGGCATCATCGATACCTCTCCGGTTGCAGTCTCAGAATCGCACAAATTTTGGTGAGCATACTCAGCGTGTTTCCGAGATCAAAATAGCTTTGCTATGTGGTGCCAAAATCGCAATCTGATCTCGTTGTTGGAGTTAGATGTCTGCAGAAGCACATGAACAGCACAAGGAAGAAGAAGAAGCTTGGAGCACAACACATTGTGCCTTCGTGAAAAGGTCTGATATGTTCTCCTGCGTGGGCACATATGCCAAGTTGATCTCCCCAACAGAGAACCTCTCCCTGACATAGTGATAATGCACTTCAATGTGCTTAGTGCGAGCATGGAACATAGGGTTCCTTGCAACTGCCAATGCGCTCTGATTGTCAGTGAAGATGGTGGTGGCAGAAAACTGGCCAACACCCAAATCAGCCATAAGGCGTCTGAGCCACACACACTCAACAGTCGCCATGAAAGTTGCCCTATACTCAGCGTCACAACTGGAAGTGGCCACAGTAGGCTGCTTCTTGCTTAACCAAGATATACATTAGCTACCAAGCATGAATCAAAAACCACTGGTGGACACACGAGTGTCATAGCAACCAGCCCAATCTGAGTCACAAAAAGCATGCAAATTTTGCGGTAGTGATCCCCCCTTGGGATAAAACAACCCAAGTAGTTGAGTACCACTCAAGTAGTGAAAGATGTGCTTAACCACCTTCCAATGCGTGACTCCTGGGCAATGCATAAACCTACTCATCTGTGAGACAGCAAACTGAATATCGGGCCGAGTAATGCATAAATAAATCAAGCATCCAACAGCTTGCTGATAGAGACCAACATCAAATGCATCTCCAACATCATGAAGACTCAATCGTAAACCTGTCTCCATAGGAGTGGCAATAGGCTTACAGTCTTCAAGGCCAAAACGCTGCAATAATGTGTTAATAAATTTCGTTTGACACAAAGCCATTCCACCATCAACTTGCATAAACTGAATGCCCAAATAGTGATGCAAATGCCCCAAATCAGACATCTCAAATGAGGCATGCAAATCAGCCTTGAAATCAGCAATATGCTTCTCAATAGGACCAGTGAGCAACATGTCATCAACATAGACAACAATGATCACAAGCACGTCATTAGCACGCTTAACATATAAGGTGCTTTCAGTTGGACTGTTCTCAAAACCATGTGCAACCAGATAGGCATGTATCTTCTCATATCAAGCACGTGGTGCTTGCTTTAAACCATATAATGCCTTCTTTAACCTGCACACCTGGTTTTCATGCCCTTTCTGCACAAAGCCACAGGGCTGAAAAACATACACGTCTTCATGCAAGTCACCATTCAGAAATGTTGTTTTAAATTCCAACTGATGTACATTCCAACCATGATGGGCTGCAAGTGCACAAATGCTCCAAACAGTAGTCATATGGCATGTAGATGCAAAGGTCTCATCAAAATCAATGCCTCTTTCCTGCGCATAACCCTTTGAAACAAGCCTAGCCTTATACCTATCCACTATACCATCAAGTTTACGCTTCAGCTTGTATACCCACTTAGTGCCAATGGCCTTCTTGCCAGGAGGCAAGTCACATAAAGACCAAGTACCATTCTTCATTATAGCATCATATTCAGATTGCATAGCAGCCATCCAATTTTTTGAATTTTATGCTTCATCAAACGAAACAGGCTCATTCTCATCACAAAGACTAGATGCAGCCATATCATAGCAATTTGATGTAAAAGAGGCATTATGAGAGCCTGAACAAGTACGATATGACAGAGGTGCATCTAATTTGCTATCACACAAAGTTTGCACCAGCCATTTTGGCATAGTTCTTGCCTGCTCAATATCAGCTCTCTCATCAATAAGTGCATCATGTACATCTGCATCAGAAATAGAATTATTTGCATCATCACATGAAACCTGCAAAGGCTGAGAAGTTGCCTCATTAGGACCAGCACTAGACTGTCCACCTGTAAAAAGAGGCATCAAAGTATCGTACATGTCTTTGGAGCTAACAGATGTCTCCTTGGTACATGAAAGCAATGGCTGAATAGCATCTTCCACAAAAACAACATCACGGCTAACCAGAATGCATTTAGTGTGTGGATGATACAGACGATAGCCTTTACTTTTAGAATTGTACCCAACAAAAATACATTTTACCGCCTTATCATCCAATTTTCTACGATGTTGTTCAGGCACTAATGCATGTGCCAAACAACCAAAAACACGCAGATGAGTAACAGATGGCTTGCGGTCATGCAAAACCTCATATGGAGTGATAGACTGCAGCACTTTAGTGGGACACCTGTTAAGTACATATGTTGCACACATGGCAGCCTCAAGCCAGAAACTATGTGGTAAAGCCTGACTCTTGACCATACACCTCGCCATCTCCATGAGTGACCTGTTCTTCCATTCAGCAACTCCATGCTGTTGAGGTGTATATGGCACTGTACACTAGTGTTTTATCCCACGTTCAACCAGAAATGCATTAAAATAAGAAGACATATACTCCCCCCCTCGATTAGAACGGAGGGTGCCCATTTTACATGCTGATAGATTTTCAGCCAAAACCAGAAACTGTTTGAAGCACAAAAACACTTCGGACTTTGCCTTCAATGGATATACCCATGCATGCCTGGAAAAATCATCAATGAAAATCACGAAGTAAAGATAGTTTCCAAAAGAAGGTGTCTGCATAGGACCACAGACATCACTGTGTACAAGCTGCAATTTCTGTGTAGCCCAAACTAAACCATCTTTTGGAAAGGAGGAACGGTGCATTTTGCCCAAAATACAGCCTTCACATACATGTTTTCCAGGTGCCTCAAGCTTGGGCAAAGAAGACACCATATCAGATTTCTGCAGGCGTAGCAAACTAGCAAAATTCAGATGACCAAAGTGTGCATGCCAAAGCTTTGCATCTGACATAGCCTGAGAATCATGAACTGCACATGCCGAATCATTCACAGATCTTTCATAGTCTATGAGCTTATACGGCCCACGACATAAAAAGCCAGAAGCAATAATAACATCGTTATTTGACAGATCATGAACTGTACATCTGTCATCAACAAATTTCACAACCAAGCCAATCTTGGCTAATGCAGAAACTGATAACAGATTCTTCTTGATCCCTGGCACAAATAAAGCATCTAACAAGGTGAAAGAACTACCATCAGTAGTAGTCAGAATGATCTTACCAACTCCCATAACAGGATAAGAGGAGTTGTTGGCGCATGTGACAGTATTCCCTATAGGGGCAGGCTCGAGTGAAGAGAAGAAACTATGCTGCGAGGTAATATGTTTGGTCGCCCCACTGTCAAAGTACCAAACATCTGAGTCCACTGCAGACATGCACTGCTCATGAGAAGATGAGTCAAAACTACAAACAGTAGTAAACGCCCATTCTTCTTCCTACACAAGATTAGCAGACTCTGTTTTTGGTGTAGAGGCTTCTGCAACAACCATTCCAGACTCCTTTTTCTTTGCCTCTTTTGTAGCCAGTTTTGGACAGTTCTTTATGATATGATCATTCCCTTTACAGTTTTGGATAGTTCTTTATGATATGATCATTCCCTTTACAGTTTTTGCAGCATTTGCAGATTTCTGCTTACTAGTAGAAGAGTTCCATTTTCCTTTGCCCTTTTGACTAGCTAGGAAAGCTTGATCTGCAACAAACATAATGGACCTATTTCACCTAGACTGATCTTCTTGCAACAAAACAGAGACTAAATCCTCAAATGATAAGGCATTCGGATTGCCTTTCATCATCAATCGAAGAGTAGAAGCAAAACTCTGATATGAATTAGGAAGACCATTCAGAACGGTCTACACAAGTGAGCTATCTGGTATAACCTCATCAGCAAAAATCAATTGTTCCTTCAAATCTTTGATCTTCGTTAGGAAACTGTCCAGAGAATCACCTTCATTCATGTGCTCACTCTCCAACTGTTTTCGGAGGTAAGCAACACGAGCCTCATTCCTAGCTTGGTACAATGTGGTAAGTGTATCCCAAGCATCCCTAACTGTTCTGAAAGAGCGAATATGAGGAATAATGGCATGTTTGACAGACAAAGCTATCAATGCATGTGCCTGGGCATCTCTACCATCCCAACGAATATGCTCTGCAGTAAGTGCAGCAAAAACAGCACCACGAACAGGAATCTGCACAATATCATCTTCGACACCATCTTCATCAGCTCCATCACCTGTATTCGCAGTAACTGTTGTTACAGGTGTAACAGGACGTCTTTCAACACCCTGCACAATGTTCCATAATCCTTTTGCAACCAATACATGTCGCATCATATAAGCCCATAATGGGTAGTTGGTACCATCCAACTTATCCTCAACAGCCAACATACGGAATACATCACTGCTTTCGGTCATGGAAGGTGACTAAAATAGCTTGATGCAGAAAATTGACTATATCTCAAAAAGTTGAACGGAACTGCCTAGACGAGAAACAGGTATATACCTTTGGCACAAAAAGACGAAATAGCTTGCACAAGCGCTACGATAGTGCGTTCGGAGGCCGAAACGAGCTCAGATCGCGATTTTGGCACCACAGAGCAAAGCAGTTTTGATCTCTAAAACACCCTGAGTATGCTCACCAAATTTCGTGCGAATTTGAGACTGCAAACGGAGGAGTGTTGACGGTGCCCTAGATGAAGCGAGGACCTGCTCTGATACCAATTGTTGGAGTTAGACGTCTGCAGAAGCACACGAACAGCACAAGGAAGAAGAAGAAGCTTGGATCACAACACACAAGACTGAATGTATTACTAGAGAATGTACAAAGATAAATAGCCCATTAGGGCAATAGGCGTACATACAAGCCGGGGGAAAAAAACCTCCTAAAGAGGGAAAAAAGTACCCCGGCAGTGCTAGTGTGTTCACACACATCACTACCTAAATATATCAACACTCGTTTCGGCCTCCCAACACACTATCGGAGCGCTTGTGTAGGCTACTTCATCTTTTTGTGCCAAAGGTATATACCAGTTTCGATTCGCCAGTATAAGCATCTCAAAGTTCACTACAGGTCTAGCAAAATCCATCTGGGCAGTTCTGTTCAACTTTTTGAGATACAATCAATTTTTTGCATGAGGGTATTTTCGGCATCGGCCATGGTTGAAAGCAGTGATGTATTCCGTATGTTGGCTGTTGAGGATAAGTTGGATGGTACCAACTACCTGTTATGGGCTTATATGATGCGACATGTATTGGTTGCAAAAGGAATGTGGAACATTGTGTAGGGTGTTGAAAAATGTCCTATCACACCTGCAACTATTACAGCTGCAAGTACTGAAGCTGATGCAAAAGGTTGTCGAAGATGATGATATTCTGCATATTCCTGTTCGTGTTGCGGTTTTTATTGCATCTATTGTAGATGCAAATTTTTTGGGATGGCAGAGATGCCCAAGCACATGCATTGATAGCTTTGTCTGTCAAACGTCCCATTATTCCTCACATACGCTGTTGTAGAATAGCTAAGGATGCTTGGGATACACTTACCACATTGTACCAAGCTAGGAATGAGGCTCGTGTTGCTTACCTCTGAAAACAATTGGAGAGTGAGCACATGAATGAAGGTGATTCTATGGATAGTTTTCTAACAAAGATCAAAGACTTGAAGGAACAGTTGATTTCTGCTGATGAGGTTATACTAGATAGCTCACTTGTACCGTTCTGAATGGTCTTCCTGATTCATATCAGAGTTTTGCTTCTACTCTTCGGTTGATGATGAAAGGCAATCCAAATGCCTTGTCATTTGAGGAGTTAGTCTTTGTTCTATTGCAAGAAGATCACTCCAAGCCGAATAGTTTTCTAACAAAGATCAAAGACTTGAAGGAACAGTTGATTTCTGCTGATCAAGTTATACTAGATAGCTCACTTGTACCGTTCTGAATGGTCTTCCTCATTCATATCAGAGTTTTGCTTCTACTCTTCGGTTGATGATGAAAAGCAATCCAAATGCCTTGTCATTTGAGGAGTTAGTCTCTGTTCTATTGCAAGAAGATCACTCCAAGACGAATAGGTCCATTATGCGTGTTGCAGATCAAGCTTTTGTGGCTAGTCAGAAGGGCAAAGGAAAATGGAGCTCTTCAGCTAGTAAGCAAAAATTTGCTAATTCTGCACAATCGAACAGGGAATTCAAAGATGAAAAGGAATCAGAAAAGCAAAAATTGTTTTGCAAGTACTATAAAGGAAAAAGGTGTCAAAACTATCCAAAACTGGCTGCTAAAGAGGCAAAGAAGAAAGAGGTTGGAATGGTTGTTGCAGAGGCGTCTACACCAAAAACAGAGTCTCCTAATCTTGTGCAGGAAGAAGAATGGGTGTTTGCTACTATTTGTAGTTTTGACCCATCTTCTCATGAGCAGTGCATGTCTGCAGTAGACTTAGATGTTTGGTACTTTGAGAGTGGGGCGACCAAACATATTACCTTGCATCATAGTTTCTTCTCTTCACTCGAGCCTACCCCTATATGGAATACTATTACATGCACCAACAACTCCTCTTATCCTGTTATGGGAGTTGGTAGATCATTTTGACTATTGTTGATGGTAGTTCTTTCACTTTGTCAGATGCTTTGTTTGTGTCGGGATCAAGAAAAGTCTATTATCAATTTTTGCATTAGCCAAGATTGGCTTGGTTGTGAAATTTTCTGATGACAGGTGTACAATTCATGATCCGTCAAACGGCGATGTGATTATTGCTTCTGGCATTTTATGTCGTGGGTTGTATAAGCTCATAGACTATGAAAGATCTATAAATGATTCAGCATGTGCACTACATGATTCTCAGGCTATGTCAGATGCAAAGCTTTTGTATGCACACTTTGGTTATCTGAATTTTGCAAGTTTGCTACACCTGCAGAAATCTGAAATGGTGTCTTCTTTGCCCAGACTTGAGGCACTTGAAAAACATGTTTGTGAAGGCTATATTTTGGGCAAAATGCAGCGTTCCTCCTTTCCAAAAAATGGTTCACTTTGGGCTACTCAGAAATTGCAGCTTGTTCATAGCGATGTTTGTGGTCCTATATAGATACGCTCTTTTGGAAATTATCTTTACTTCGTGACTTTCATTGATGATTTTTCCAGGCATGCATGGGTATATCCACTCAAGGCAAAGTCCAAAGTGTTTATGTGCTTCAAACAATTTCTGGTTTTGGCTAAAAATATATCAACATGTAAAATGGGCACCCTCCATTTTGATCGAGGGGGGGAATATATGTCTTCTGATTTTAATGCATTTCTGGTTGAACGTGGGAAAAAACACCAGTGTACAGTGTCGTATACACCTCAACAAAATGGACTTGCTAAATGGAAGAACAGGTCACTCATGGAGATGGCTAGGTGTATGGTCAAGAGTCAAGCCTTACCACATAGTTTCTAGCTTGAGGTTGTTATGTCTGTAGCATATGTGCTTAACAGGTGTCCCACTAAAGCACTACAGTCTATCACTCCATATGAGGATTGGCATGATCACAAGCCATCTATTGCTCATCTGCGTGTTTTTGTTGTCTGGCATATGCATTAGTGCCTGAACAACATTGCAGAAAATTGGATGATAAAGTAGTAAAATGTATTTTTGTTTGGTACAGTGCTGAAAGTAAAGGCTATCGTTTGTATCATCCACCGACTAAATGCAATTCTCGTTAGCGGTGATGTTGTTTTTGTGGAAGATGTTATTCAGCCATTGCTTTCATGTACTAAGGAGACATATGTTAGCTCCAAAGACATGCATGATACTTTGCTGCCTCTTTTTATAGGTGGACAGTCTAGTGCTGGTCCTAATGAGGCAACTTCTTAGCTTTGCAGGTTCATGTGATGATGCAGATCATCCCATTTCTGATGCAGATTTACATGATGCACTTGTTGATGAGAGAGCTGATATTGAGGAGGCAAAAATTATGCCGAAATGGCTGGTGCAGACTTTGCATGATAGCAAATTAGATGCACCTCGTACTCGATCAGGCTCTCATAGTGCCTCTTTTGCATTAGATTGCTATGAGATGGTTGCATCTAGTCTCTCTGATGAGACTGAGCCTGTTTCGTTTGATGAAGCACAAAATTCAAAAAATTGGATGGTTGCTATGCAATCTGAATATGATGCTATAATGAAGAATGTTACTTGGTATTTATGTGACTTGCCTCCTGGCAAGAAGGCCATTGGCACTAAGTTGGTATACAAGCTGAAGCATAAACCTGATGGTACAAGGTTATGTGTAGGAAAGAGGCATTGATTTTGATGAAACCTTTGCTCCTACTTGCCGAATGACTACTATTCGTAGCATATGTGCACTTGCAGCTCATCATGGTTCGAATGTACATCAGTTGGACATTAAAAAAACATTTCTTAATGGTGACTTGCATGAAGAAGTGTATGTTTTTCAGCCCCATGGCTTTGTGCAAAAAGGGCATGAAAACCAGGTGTGCAGGTTAAACAAGGCATTATATGGTTTAAAGCAAGCACCACATGCATGGTATGAAAAGATACATGCCTATCTGACTGCACATAGTTTTGTGAACAGTCCAACTGAAAGCACCTTATATGTTAAGTGTGCTAGTGATGTACTTCTGATCATTGTGGTTTATGTTGATGACATGCTACTCACTGATCCTCACGAGAGGCATATTGCTGATTTTAAGGCTGATTTATATGCCTCATTTGATATGTCTAATTTGGGGCATTTGCATCACTATTTGGGCATTCAATTTATGCACGTTGATGGTGGAATGGCTTTGTGTCAAACAAAATATATTGACACATTATTGCACCGTTTCGGCTTTGAAGACTGTAAGCCTATTGCCACTCCTATGGAGACAAGTTTACGATTAAGCTTTCAGGATGCTGGAGATGCATTTGATGTTGTTCACTATCAACAGGCTGTTGGATGCTTGATTTACTTATGCATTACTCGGCCAGATATTCAGTTTGTTGTCTCACAGATGAGTAAGTTTATGCATTGCCCAAGAGTCAAGCATTGGCAAGCGGTTAAGCACATCTTTCGCTAATTCAATGGTACTCGGCTACTTGGGTTGTTTTATCCCAAGGGGGGATCACTACCACCAGATTCGCATGCTTTTTCTGACTCTGATTGGGCTGGTTGCTATGACACTCATGTGTCCACTAGTGGTTCTTGCTTAATGCTTGGTAGCTCATGTATATCTTGGTTGACCAAGAAGCAGCCTACTGTGGCCACTTCCATTTGTTAGGTTGAGTATAGGGCAGCTTTCATAGCTACTGTTGAGTGTGTGTGGCTCAAACGCCTTATGGCTAATTTGTGTGTTGGTCAGTCTTCTGCCACCACCATCTTCACTGACAGTCAGAGCGCATAGGCAATTGCAAGGAACCCTGTGTTCCATGCTCGCACTAAGCACATTGAGGTGCATTATCATTATATTAGGGAGAGGTTCTCTGTTGGGGAGATCAGCTTGGAATATGTACCCACGCAAGAGAACATTGCATACCCTTTCACGAAGGCTTTGACTAGGAAGAAGTTTGAAGCTTTGGCCTTATGTCCTTTTGTGGAGTTATTTCCACATAGCTTGGAACTTCCTTATACATGAGTGACAGCTCCTTGTTCACCGCATCACTCCCAAGGGGGATTTGTTGATATATTTAGGTAGTGATGTGTGTGAACACACTAGGACCACCGGGGCACTCTTTTCCCTATTTAGGAGGTTTTTTTCCCCTGGCTTGTATATAAGCCTATTGTCCTAACGGGCTACTTATCTTTGTACATTCTAGTGGTAATACATTCAATATTGTGTGTTGTGCTCCAAGCTTCTTCTTCTTCCTTCTGTTGTTCACGTGCTTCCATAGACGTCTAACTCCAATAGGATCATCTTCTTGGAGTTTGATGGTAAACTCCAAAAGGTGAAGCTCTAATAGCTTTATTCAAAAACATAACTTAAAATTCTAGAACATAAGGACCATGTTTGAAAGAAATCTCAAAAGGATCATCTTTTGAATGCTTGATAAATCAAGTCAACAAGAAGAATAAGAAAGATCTAGTTATGGTGTCAACATAGGACATCTTAAAACAGATCTATAATATAAAAGGAGAGAATTCTAGATGGATCTAGAAGACCTTTAAGGTTTGAGATCCGACTAAAGATCCATAAGGATTAAGTATTGAAGAAGTGGTTGGAATAGTTTATTCCTACTTGCAACCTTAAAAGTAACACGATCTTTTGCACTATGAGTTCCCATCATGGGACATAGTTATAAAGATCTTAAAATTTTTGGAAGAACAAGTTAAATAGATTTCAACCAACCAGAGTCTTCAAATAAGTAATATTGATCCCTATGGGTTCTAATTCCTTAAAGTGGGTTCTCAAACCTACACAAATTTTTGGAAGAATTTCAAACTCACTTTTAGTAAGCTATTCAAATTCTCTCCAAAGTGAAGAGGATGTTATATGCTCTTAAAAATTTAGATAGATGATCCACCTATACCATTCTATTGGTTGGGGAAGGGTTATGAAACATATTTCCCTCTACTTAGATTTCTTTCTTATTAGAGGTGAATTGAAAACAAGAAATCCACACATTTCATTAAAGGTACAGAGTATTTGTACATCTAAGAGGAGGTGATTTGGGTAGGGATTATTCATCTTCCTTTCAAAATATGTTGGACTCTGAGTTGACAGGTGAATTTGATAAGGAAGCCTTAAGTAGTATTCATCTATTTTGCTAGGTTCCCCTCTTTTAAGATTTAGTCCGGATGGATTTCCCTTTTGAATTAAGAGGCAAAACTAGCAAAATTCAGATGACCAAAGCATGCATGTCAAAGCTTTGTATCTGAAGAAGCTTGAGAATCATGCATTGCACATGCTAAATCATTCACAGTTTTTCATAATCTATGATCTTATATAGCCCACGACATAAAATGCCAGAATCAATAATGACATCACCATTTGAGAGATCATGAACTGTACATCTATCATCTACAAATTTCACAACCAATCCAATCTTGGCTAAAGTTGAAACTGATAACAGATTCTTCTTGATCCGTGGCACAAATAAAGCATCTAATAATGTAAAACAATTACCATAAGTAGAAGTTAGAATGATCTTACCAACTCCCATGATAGCATAAGAGGAGTTGTTGGCACATGTGGCAGTATTCCCTATAGGGGCAGGCTCGAGTGAAGTGAAGAAACTATGCTGTGAGGTAATATGTTTGGTTGCCCCACTATCAAACTACAAAACATCTGCGTCTACTGCAAACATACATTGTTCATGAGAATATGGGTCATAACTGCAAACAATGGTAAATGCCATTCTTCATTCTGCACAAGATTAGCACACTTTGTTTTGCATGTAGAGGCCTCTGCAACAACCATTCCAACCTCTTTCTTCCTTGCCTCTTTAGTAGACAATTTTGGACAACTCTTTATGGCATGATCATTCCTTTACAATACTTGCAAAACAATTTATGCTTTTGTGTTTTCTTCTCGTCTCTGTCATCCTTCTTTGATTGAGCAAAATTAGCAGATTTTTGCTTACTAGTAGAAGAGCTCCATTTTCCTTTCCCCTTCAAACTAGCCAGGAAAGCTTGATTCGCAACACACATAATGGACTTGTTCTACCTAGACTGTATGTTGGGTGTGTGTAGAAGTGCGAGAGACACACGAGAAGCACACACAAGGAGCACAAATGCAGCAAAGACACACGGAGAAGACGATGGCTGGAATAACTCTCTCTATTGATGATGAACTGAACTGAAGTAAGAGCTGAATAATATCCCTAAGTACAAAGCATATGAGAGTATCAAGTATGTGGTAACATGGGGAAAAAACCTCTAGCCAGCACTAGAGTAAAAAGTGCCCATATATAGGGAAAAGGTTCACATCAAAGCTACTCGAGGAACTGGAGCGAATGATGTGAACACATACAGGGAGTGATAGATCATCCCCCACAAGCTAATAATCCTAAAGCTTTGCGAAAAGCTTCAAACTTTTCCCGTGGAAGAGCTTTGGTAAATATGTATTCCACATTATCATGTGTAGGCACATATACCAAATCAATATCTCCTGCATGAAGGGGCTCTCTCACATAGTGATAATGCACCTCAATATGTTTGGTCCATGCATGAAACACTAGGTTTTGTGCAACAGCCAAAGCACTCTGACTATCAGTGAGAATATGCATAACAGCATCAATCTCCATGCAAAGATCCATCAATAGGCGTCTCAACCATATACACTCCACTGTAGCTATGAAAACAACCCTGTACTCATCTTCACAACTCGATGTCACCACTGTAGTTTGCTTCTTACTCAACCAAGATATGCATGAGTCTCCAAGGAAAAAGCAATTACCACTAGTGGACACGCGAGTATCATAACAACAAGCCCAATCACTACCTGTAAAAGCATGCAAGCATGGTTGAATATCTCTGCCATAAAAGAGACCTAAGCTCAAAGTGCCTCTGAGATATCTAAACACACGTTTTACCGCTTGCCAATGCTTAGTGCCAGGGCTATGCATGAATCAACTCAACTGGGAAACTACATACTATATATCTGGCCTTGTGTTGCATGCATATATAAGACATCCCACAGCTTGCTGATAAAGAGAAGTGTCAAATGCATCAATGGAATCCTCAACTGAGGAACTTGAATCCTGTCTCAACTGGTGTGGAAACTTTTCGCAAAAGACCAATCGCAACTGGTCTCAAGAATTGTATCCTCAACTAAGAACTTGAATCCTGTTTCGTTTGATGAAGCACAAAATTCAAAAAATTGGATGGTTGCTATGCAATCTGAATATGATGCTATAATGAAGAATGTTACTTGGTATTTATGTGACTTGCCTCTTGGCAAGAAGGCCATTGGCACTAAGTTGGTATACAAGCTGAAGCATAAACCTGATGGTACAAGGTTATGTGTAGGAAAGAGGCATTGATTTTGATTAAACCTTTGCTCCTACTTGCCGAATGACTACTATTCGTAGCATATGTGCACTTGCAGCTCATCATGGTTCGAATGTACATCAATTGGACATTAAAACAACATTTCTTAATGGTGAATTGCATGAAGAAGTGTATATTTTTCAGCCCCATGGCTTTGTGCAAAAAGGGCATGAAAACCAGGTGTGCAGGTTAAACAAGGCATTATATGGTTTAAAGCAAGCACCACGTGCATGGTATGAAAAGATACATGCCTATCTGATTGCACATAGTTTTGTGAACAGTCCAACTGAAAGCACCTTATATGTTAAGTGTGCTAGTGATGTACTTCTGATCATTGTGGTTTATGTTGATGACATGCTACTCACTGATCCTCACGAGAGGCATATTGCTGATTTTAAGGCTGATTTATATGCCTCATTTGAGATGTCTAATTTGGGGCATTTGCATCACTATTTGGGCATTCAATTTATGCACGTTGATGGTGGAATGGCTTTGTGTCAAACAAAATATTTTGACATATTATTGCACCGTTTCGGCTTTGAAGACTGTAAGCCTATTGCCACTCCTATGGAGACAAGTTTACGATTGAGCCTTCAGGATGCTAGAGATGCATTTGATGTTGTTCACTATCAACAGGCTGTTGGATGCTTGATTTACTTATGCATTACTTGGCCAGATATTCAGTTTGTTGTTTCACAGATGAGCAAGTTTATGCATTGCCGAAGAGTCAAGCATTGGCAAGCGGTTAAGCACATCTTTCACTAATTGAGTGGTACTCGGCTACTTGGGTTGTTTTATCCCAAGGGGGATCACTACCACCAGATTTGCATGCTTTTTCTGACTCTGATTGGGCTGGTTGATATGACACTCATGTGTCCACTAGTGGTTCTTGCTTAATGCTTGGTAGCTCATGTATATCTTGGTTGAGCAAGAAGCAGCCTACTGTGGCCACTTCGAGTTGTGAGGTTGAGTATAGGGCAGCTTTCATAGCTATTGTTGAGTGTGTGTGGCTCAAATGCCTTATGGCTGATTTGGGTGTTGGTCAGTCTTCTGCAACCACCATCTTCACTGACAGTCAGAGCGCATAGGCAATTGCGAGGAACCTTGTGTTCCATGCTCGCACTAAGCACATTGAGGTGCATTATCATTATATTAGGGAGAGGTTCTCTTCTAGGGAGATCAACTTGGCATATGTGCCCACGCAAGAGAACATTGCATACCTTTTCACGAAGGCTTTGACTAGGAAGAAATTTGAAGCTTTTCGCAAAGCTTTGGGCTTATGTTCTTTTGTGGAGTGATTTCCACATAGCTTGGAACTTCCTTATACATGAGTGACAGCTCCTTGTTCACCGCATCACTCCCAAGGGGGATTTGTTGATATATTTAGGTAGTGATGTGTGTGAACACACTAGGACCATCGGGGAACTCTTTTCCCTCTTTAGGAGGTTTTTTTCCCCCGGCTTGTATATAAGCCTATTGCCCTAACGGGCTACTTAACTTTGTACATTCTAGTGGTAATACATTCAATATTGTGTGTTGTGCTCCAAGCTTCTTCTTCTTCCTTCTGTTGTTCACATGCTTCCATAGACGTCTAACTCCAATAGGATCATCTTCTTGGAGTTTGATGGTAAACTCCAAAAGGTGAAGCTCTAATAGCTTTATTCAAAAGCATAACTTAAAATTCAAGAACATAAGGACCATGTTTGAAACAAATCTCAAAAAGATAATCTTTTGAATGCTTGATAAATCAAGTCAACAAGAAGAATAAGAAAGATCTAGTTATGGTGTCAACATAGGACATCTTAAAACAGATCTATAATATAAAAGGAGAGAATTCTAGAAGGATCTAGAAGACCTTTAAGGTTTGAGATCCGACTAAAGATCCATAAGGATTAAGTATTGAAGAAGTGGTTGGAATAATTTATTCCTACTTGCGACCTTAAAAATAACACGATCTTTTGCACTATGAGTTCCCATCATGGGACATAGTTATAAAGATATTAAACTTTTTGGAAGAACAAGTTAAATAGATTTCAACCAACCAAAGTCTTCAAATAAGTAATATTGATCCCTATGGGTTCTAATTCCTTAAAGTGGGTTCTCAAACCTACACAAATTTTTGGAAGAATTTCAAACTCACTTTTAGTAAGCTATTCAAATTCTCTCCAAAGTGAAGAGGATATACTTAGTATTGCTCGGCAACAACACAGTAACGTTCACTCAACCACCCAGACAGACAGTTTGGTGAATCCAACGAACGTCCCTCTGCGTCTCTTTTTCATTGCTTTATATAAAGATTACAAGGTGTCTGCGTAACAACCTTTCGCGCGTGCAAAAAAAGATTCAGTTATACAACTTCCAATCTGGCGGCCGATAACAAGACCATTCAGAACAGTTTGCACAAGTGAATTGTCATGCAAGACTTCATCAACAAAAATCAGATGTTCCTTCAAATCTTTGATCTTTGTCAGAAAATTGTCCGTGGAATCTCCTTCATTCAAGTGCTCACTCTCCAACTACTTTCAGAGGTAAGCAACACGAGCCTCATTCCTTGGCTAGTATAAACTGGTAAGTGTATCCCAAGCATCCTTACCTATTCTACAAGATCAAATGTGAGGAATAATGGCATGTTTGACATATAAGACTATCAATGCATGTGCATGAGTATCTTTGCCATCCCAACGAATTTGGTATGCAATTGGTGCAACACAAATCACAACAGGAACAAGAACATGAAGAATATCGCCATCTTCAATGATGTCTACATCACCTTCAACAACTGTGTTTGCACGTGTAAGAGGACATTTTTCAACACCCTACACAATATTCCATAATGCTTTTGCAACCAACACATGACGCATCATATAAGCCCATAATGGGTAATTGGTACCATCCAATTTATCCTCAATAGCCAATATATGGAATACATCACTACTTTTAGCCATGGCCACTGACTAAAATACCCTGATGTAAAAAAATGATTGTATCTCAAAACGTTGAATAGAATTACCTTGTCAAATTCTACTAAACCTATAGCAGACTTCGAGATGTTTATACTAGCGAACTGAAACCTATATATATCTTTGGCACAAAAAGACAAAATTGCCTATGCAAGCATTGCACTAGTGCATTCGGAGGTGAAAATGAGCTGAGATCGTGAACACCATATATCGAAGTTGTTTTGATCTCCTAATCACCTTGAGTATGTGTCTGGAGGAGTGTCGACAATGCCCTAGATGAAGTGACAACCTACTCCGATACCAATTGTTGAAGTCTAAGGTCTGCTGAAGCACGTGATCAACACAAGGAAGAAGAAGAAGCTTGGAGCACAACACACAATACCGAATGTCTTACCACTAGAATGTACAAAGATAAGTAACCCATTAGGTTTATAAGCATATTTACAAGATGGGGGAGAAAACATCCTAAAGAGGGAAAAAAGTGCATCGATGGTCTTAGTGTGTTCCCACACATCACTACCTAAATATATCAACAAATAGTTGAGAATTCCAAGATTAGACATCTTTAACTCTTTCCCAAGCTTGCCATTGACTGATTTGATAGCTACCTCATCACGTCTAATTATAATTAGATCATCCATATATATATATATATGTGTGTGTATGTGTGTGTGTGTAGGTCACCTTGTCTTCTTGTGTCTTGAGGTTTAAAGAAGGGTCTTCATCATTTGGTTGGCATCCACACCTACAAAGATATTCAAAAAGCCTTTGACTTCAAGCCCTAGGTCCTTGCAAGAGAGCATACATGACTTTCTTTAACTTAGATACATACTTTGGATGCTTTGAATCTCAAAATCCTAGATTTTTTGCCATATAGATTATTTCGTGTAAATCATCATTCAGAAAAGCATTCTCTAAATTTGTGTTAGAGATCTAGACATATGAGACAACAATATCAAACAGGATCTATGCCCACAAATTATCAAACTGAGAGAGGATTCAGTGGTAGAATGATCTTAAGTACACCAATGGACATATACACACAAGAAAAGATATATAAACATGCACAAGGACACACATACAAAGCACAC
The DNA here is from genome assembly GCA_020310875.1 of Ceratopteris richardii. Taxonomy (NCBI): domain Eukaryota; kingdom Viridiplantae; phylum Streptophyta; class Polypodiopsida; order Polypodiales; family Pteridaceae; genus Ceratopteris; species Ceratopteris richardii. The sequence continues at coordinate 156,818,523 of CM035407.1, forward strand.
AAAGAGAGCCTCACTCATGAGAAGGGGAACAAGAACTCAAACAAAATAGCATGAATTAGAGAGAATGAGTAGTAAGAATCATATAGATGAGTGTGAGTCACTTTTATAGGTTTCTTTTAAACACTTTATTGTCTTCCCTAGTAAAATAGAGGTCTTAAATCCTCATTTGGTGCCCAAATCAAGTATAGAAAAATATTATGATATTCTTGAGGGTTAAGGGGACGATTGTAGAAGTTCAACAACTCCTCAACTTGCACAAAAGTGGATTATCCTACGAGAAATGGCATTTGGATAATTTTTAAAGGTGGGTTTTTGTATGTGAATGTCCAAAGTAAAGGGCAACTTGGGAGAGGATGTGAAAAGAGTTATTATGACATTTTCTCTTCTCCCCTTGGTATCATTTTTTCCTTTTAAGTTGTCAAATAGACAATCTTATACTATTAGCCAAGATGCTTTAGGAACCCACAAAAACGAACTTGATGAAGACAAAAGAACAATATTGCCAAAGTGCACCAAGTTATCTTAACAATAATAACCATCAAATGAGGACAACTAAAAATACATTAGATAATCATCAATCTCCACAAATTTTTAAAGAAAATGGTAACGCCATCATGGATATGGTGGGAAGGGAAAGGTGGAAAGAAAGTATGCCAATACACTTTGAAAAGCACAACCATGTTGAGGCAAAGATGGAAGAATGGCACCAAATTCAAGAGATGACTCCAACAGGATTGTCACTATGTAGAAGTAGCAAATAGTGGATATAACCACTTTAGAAAGTGTTGTATAATTACATGGGTCTAAGGTGTAGAACCCTTTGGTTTCCTGGTGTAAAAACCTTGGGATTTATGTTTTTATTTAGCCTTTTGGATGGGTCTTGAACCTAGGGCTAATTCTGTAAGGTTGAGTACCTTAGGCTTGATTGGAAGCTTCTCCTAGCAACTTGGTTTGTATGTGAGAGCTTCATAGTATTCAATTAGAAGTCATGTTATTTCCTATGCTTGGAAACCACGTGATCACTTTGGGAACCCATGTGATGGAAGGTACACATGTCCCCTCTTTAGAGGGACTTACCCCCCTCTTCTCGGAGCTATATATTGGATGGATTGGTTGGGTGGAAAGTGCATCTCTCTCCCTAGTGTGGTTTTCTTAGTTAGCTAGTTATCTTGTGTGTGGAGGTTATGAAGTTCTCACACAATAGTGGTATCAGATCCACTATGATTTAGACCTTAGAATGCTTGAGTACCATTCTGAGTAGGAGCTTGTCAATTAGCTCACATAGACTTTTGGAGCAACAACTTCTTTAAAAAGCCCCCTCTATTGCTTTTGAATTTTGATAAAATGCTTTGTAGGCACACATTGTGCAGTCAAGAAGAGTTCCCATGACCATAGCTCAGCCACAGACTGAACAAGCAAAGGGGCAACCATGAGTGGCTCTCTATCACTCTCTCTCATGTTTCATGTACGAAATCTATTTGCACTTGATCTTATAGCCCTTCCTTGTATTCAAGTGCTTCACACCTCTTTCATTACCTAGATGAAGTCTTCAAGGATAGGGAGTTCAAGGAACCCCAATGTGAGAAAAGAATTTCATAAACCTTAAGGATTTTAGAAATCCTAGGGGGCCTTGAAAAAAAGTTGCAAGTTCTCTAACGCATATCCTAAGGATCGTCTAATGATACATGGGATAACACAACATTAAGTTGTGGATTCGTGTAGATAATACCTAGGGAAAATGGTTTCTTCTAAGAAGCATAATAGTGAGATCCCCAAATAAAACCCATGGGTAAAACATTGAACTTGAAATGAGGAAAAGGGATCTAATCGACAAAGACCTAGTCTTATCTCTTATTTGGCTAAATAAAAAAGCCAAAAAGCCCAAGTAGGGAAAATATCAAGTTAAAATTAAAGTTTGATCAGCTCAGTTACACCACTTAAAATGGTTATCCAAATGTTCTTGAAGATTTAAGTAAGATTAATTGTGGTGTATCCAAACACCTTAGTACTTGCTCTCATAATTTGGTATAGTTTCTAGGAGATAGAGGCATTAAAAAGGAAAGCGGAGGTGACAACGGATAGAGACCTTATATGGATTGGATGAAGAACCCACTGGTATGGGACGGTGGGTACTAAATCCCATTGATTATTTTTTCTTAATGGCTAGAGGAAAAAGGGTGTAATCCAATGGAATATGTCAAGAAGATAATGCCTAAGAATAGGCGTCTTCTTCAACTATACTTTCAAAGAATTCTTCCAACAAGATACTAAAGGTCCTATCTCTTCATAAACTTTATAGAGAGTTGGAAATAAAGAGAGGATCATCTTCTTGGATTTTGATGGTAAACTCCAAAAGGTGAAGCTCTAATAGCTTCATTCAAAAGCATAACTTACAAATCAAGGAACATAAGGACCGAGTCTGAAAGAAATCTCAAAAAGATCATCTTTTGAATGCTTGATAACTCAAGGAAACAAGAAGAATACGAAAGATCTAGTTATGGTGTCAACATAGGACATCTTAAAACAGATCTATAATGTAAAAGGAGAGAATTCTAGAAGGATCTAGAAGACCTTTAAGGTTTGGGATCCAACTAAAGATCCATAAGGATTAAATATTGAAGAAGTGGTTGGAATAATTTATTCCTACTTGCAACCTTAAAAATAGCACGATCTTTTGCACTATGAGTTCCCATCATGGGACGTAGTTATAAAGATCTTAATTCTTTTTGGTTCGAATTCCTCAAAGTGGAATCTCAAAACTACCCAAATTTTTGGAAGAATTTCAAACCCACTTTTAGTAAGCTATTTAAGTTCTCTCCAAAGTGAAGAGGATGTTATATGCTCTTAAAAAGTTAGATAGATGATCCACCTATACCATTCTATTGGTTGGGGAACGATTATGAAACATATTTCCCTCTATTTAGATTTCTTTCTTTATTAGAGGCGAATCGCAAACAAGAAATCCACACATTTCATTAAAGGTACATAGTATTTGTACATCTAAGAGGAAGTGATTTGGGTAGGGATTATTCGTCTTCCTTTCAAAATATGTTGGACTCTCACTTGACAGGTGAATTTAATAAAGAAGCCTTAACTAGTATTCATCTATTTTGCTAGGTTCCCCTCTTTTAAGATTTAGTCGGGATGGATTTTCCTTTTGAATTAAAAGGCAAAATTAGCAAAATTCACATGATGAAAGCGTGCATGCCAAAGCTTTGCATCTGACGAAGCTTGAGAATCATGCATTGCACATGCTAAATCATTCACAATTTTTCATAATCTATGATCTTATATAACCCATGACATAAAATGTCAGAAGCAATAATGACATTACCATTTGAGAGATCATGAATTGTACATCTATCATCAACAAATTTCACAACCAATCCAATCTTGGCTAAAGTTGAAATTGATAACAGATTCTTCTTAATCCGTGGCACAAATAAAGCATCTAACAATGTAAAACAACTACCATAAGTAGAAGTTAGAATGATCTCACCAACTCCCATGACAACATAAGAGGAGTTGTTGGCGCATGTGACAATATTCTCTATAGGGGCAGGCTCGAGTGAAGTGAAGAAACTATGATGTGAGGTAATATTTTGGTTGTCCCACTATCAAAATACTAAACTTCTAATTCTACTGCAGACATACATTGTTCATGAGAAGATGGGTCATAACTGCAAACAATGGTAAATGCCCATTCTTCTATCTGCACAAGATTAGCAGACTTTGTTTTGTGTGTAGATGCCTCTGCAACAGCCATTCCAACCTCTTTCTTCCTTGCCTCTTTAGTAGACAATTTCGGACAACTCCTTATAAAATGATCATTCCTTTACAGTACTTGCAAAACAATTTATGCTTTTGTGTTTTGTTCTCGTTTCTGTCATCCTTCTTTGATTGTGCAAAATTAGCAGATTTGTGCTTACTAGTAGAAGAGCTCCATTTTCCTTTCCCATTCTAACTAGCCAGGAAAGCTTGATTTGCAACAGGCATAATAGACTTGTTCTGCTTAGTTCTGATCTTCCTGCAACAAAACAGAGACCAACTCCTCAAATGTTAAGGCATTTCGATTGCCTTTCATCAGCAAACAAAGAGTAGAAGCAAAACTCTGATATGAATCGAGAGGAACATTCAGAACAGTCTGCACAAGTGAACTTTCATGCAAGACTTCATCAGTAGAAATCAGATGTTTCTTCAAGGATTTGATCTTTGTCAGAAAACTATCCATGGAATCTCCTTCAATCATGTGCTCACTCTCCAACTATTTTCAGAGGTAAGTAACAGGAGCCTCATTCCTTAGCTAGTATAAACTCGTAAGTGTATCCCAAGCATCCTTACCTATTCTGCAAGAGCAAATGTGAGGAATAATGGCATGTTTGACAGATAAGGCCATCAATGCATGTGCATGAGTATCTTTGCCATCCCAACCAAATTGGTCTGCAGTAGGTGCAACACAAAATCACAACAGGAACAAGAACATGAAGAATATCACCATCTTCAATGTTGTCTGCATCACCTTCAACAACTATTTTTGCACATGTAAGAGGACATTTTTCAACACCCTACACAATATTCCACAATCCTTTTGTAACCAATACATGACGCATCATATAAGCCCATAATGGGTAATTGGTACCATCCAACTTATCCTCAATAGCCAACATATGGAATACATCACTACTTTTAGCCATGGCCACTGATTAAAATACCTTGATGTAAAAAAATGATTGTATCTCAAAACATTGAATAGAATTACCTTGTCGAATTTCGCTAAACCTGTAGCAGACCATGAGATGTTTATACTAGTGAACTGAAACCTATATATATCTTTGGCACAAAAAGACAAAATTACCTATGCAATCATTGCAATAGTGCATTTAGAGGTGAAAATGAGCTGAGATCGTGATTTCAACACTACATATCGAAGCTGTTTTGATCTCCTAATCACCTTGAGTATGTTCACCAATTTTTGTGCGATTCTGAGATTGTGTCTAGAGGAGTGTTGAGGATGCCCTAGATGAAGCGACAACCTGCGCCGATACCAATTGTTGAAGTTTAAGGCCTGTTGAAGCATGTGATCACCACAAGGAAGAAGAAAAGGCTTCGAGCACAACACACAATCCTGAATGTATTACCACTAGAATGTACAAAGATAAGTAACCCGTTAGGTTTATAAGCATATTTACAAGCTCGGGGAGAAAACATCCTAAAGAGGGAAAAACGTGCCTTGACAGTTTTAGAGTGTTCACACACATCACTACCTAAATATATCAACAAATAGTTGAGAATTCCAAGATTAGAGATCTTGAACTCTTTCCCAAGCTTGCCCTTGATTGATTTGATACCTAGCTCATCATGTCTAATTATAATTAGATCAGCCATATATATATATATATATATATATATATATATATATATATATATATATATATATATATATATATATATATATATATATATATATATATATATGTGTGTGTGTGTGTGTGTGTGTGTGTGTGTGTGTGTGTGTAGGTCACCTTGTCTTCTTTTGTCTTGAGGCTTAAAGAAGGGTCTTCATCATTTGGTTGGTATCCACACCTACAAAGATATTCAAAAAGCCTTTGACTTCAAGCCCTAGGTCCTTGCCTGAGAGCATACATGACTTTCTTTAACTTAGATACATACTTTGGATGCTTTGAGTCTTGAAATCCCAGATTTTGTGCCATATAGACTATTTCGTGTAAATCACCATTCAGAAAAGCATTCTCTAAATTTGTGTTAGAGATCTAGACATACGATACAACATCAGTATCAAACCAGATCTATGCCCACAAATTATCAAACTGAGAGAGGATTCAATGGTATGATGATCTTAAGTACACCAAGGGACATACACACACAAGAAAAGATATGCACAAGGACACACATACAAAGCACACAAGAAAGCCTCACTCATGAGAAGGAGAACAGGAACTCAAACAAAATCACATGAATTGGAGAGAATGAGTAGTAAGAATCTTACAGATGAGTGTGAGTTCACTTTTATAGGTTTCTTTTGAACACTTTCTTGTCTTCCCTAGTAAAATAGAGGTCTTAAATCCTCATTTGGTGCCCAAATCAAGTGTAGAAAAATATTATAATATTCTTGAGGGTTAAGGGGACGATTATAGAAGTTCAACAACTCCTCGACTTGCACAAAAGTGGATTATTCTACGAGAAATGGCATTTGGATAATTTTTTTTAGGTGGGTTTTATATGTGAATGGCCAAATTAAAGGGCAACTTGGGAGAGGAAATGAAAAGAGTTATTATGACATTTTCCTCTTCCCCCCTTAGTATCATTTTTTTCTTTTGAGTTGTCAAATAGACAATCTTATCCTATTAGCCAAGATGCTTTAGGAACCCACAAAAATGAACTTGATGAAGACAAAAGAACAATATTGCCAAAGTGCACCAATGTAGCTTAACAATAATAACCATCAAATGAGCACAACTACAAATACATTAGATTATCATAAATCTCCACAAATTTGTAAATAAAATAGTAATGCCATCATGGATATGGTGGGAAGGGAAAGGTGGAAAGAAAGTATGCCAATACACTTTGAAAAACACCACCATGTTGAGGCAGAGATGGAAGAATGGCACCAAATTGAAGAGATGACTCCATAAGGATTTTCACTATGTAGAAGTAGAAAATAGTGGATATAACCACTTTAAAAAGTGTTGTATAATTACATGGGTCTGAGGGGTAGAACGCTTGGGTTTCTTGGTGTCAAAACCTTGGGATTTATGTTTTATTTACCCTTTTGGATGGATCTTGAGCCTAGGGCTAATTCTCTAAGGTTGAGTACCTTAGGCTTGATTGGAAGCTTCTCCTAGCCACTTGATTTGTATGTGAGAGCTTGGAGAGTGTTCTTTTAGAAGTCATGTGATTTCCTAAGCTTGGAAACCATGTTGATCACTTTGGGAACCCATGTGATAGAAGGTACACATGTCCCCTCTTTAGAGGGACTTACCCCCTGTTCTTGGAGCTATATATTGGATGAATTGGTTTGGTGGAAAATGCATCTCTCTCCCTAGTGTGGTTTTCCTAGTTAGCTAGTTATCTTGTGTGTGGAGGCTATGAAGTTCTCACACAATAGTGGTATCAGAGCCACCATGATTTAGACCTTAGAATGCTTGAGTACCATTTTGAGTAGGAGCTTGTCAATTAGCTCACATGGACTTTTGGAGTGATAACTTCTCCATAAAAGCCCCCTCTATTGCTTTTGAATTTTGATAGAATGCTTTATAGGCACACATTGTGCAGTTAAGAAGGGTTCCCATGACCATAGCTCAGCCATAGTTTGAACGAGCAAAGGGGCAACCATGAGCGGCTGTCTATCACTCTCTCTCTCATGTTTCATGTATGAAATCTATTTGCACTTGATCTTATATAGGACGTTGTGAGTTGTTTGTCCCTCAATTGTGGGATCTATCACCTGGAAATGTAGCAAAGTAAGGCATTCACCGACTATTGTGCCCTCATTCAAAGGTCTCTTTATCTCCCAAAAGAGATTAACCACAACACGTAGCCATGGACACCTCTCATTATGCCAAGTGCACTGTTATCTGTGAACAAATCATGGGACATCACATAGTTGCACCTCTCCTTCTTTGAGAGAAAAAGTAAAGTTCCATCATCTGTTAGTTCTATATCTTATCTTAGTTAGAAAAGAATTCATATATCACAACAATGGTACCTTATGCTAAAAAAGACGGAATAAGGTATTGCAAGGAAAAAGATATGCAAGAAGTAGATAAAGTTGAAGCCCTTCCTTGTATTCAAGTGCTTCACACTTCTTTCATTACCTAGATGAAGTCCTCAAGGATAGGGAGTTCATGAAACCCCAATGTAAGAAAAGAATTTCATAAACCATAAGGATTTTAGAAAGCCTAGGCAGCCTATAAAAAGAAGTTGGAAGTTCTCTAACGCATATCCTTCTAATAATACAAGGGACAACGCAACATTAAGTTTGTGGATTCTAGTAGAGAAGACCTAGGCAAAATGGTTTCTTCTATAAAGCATAATAGTCAGATCCCGAAATAAAACCCATGGGTAAAACGTTGAACTTGAAATGAGGAAAAGGGAACTTATCGACAAAGACCTAGTCTTATCTCTTATGTGGCTAAATAAAAAAGCCAAAAAGCCCAAGTATGGAAAATATCAAGTCAAAATTAAAGTTTGATCAGATCAGTTCCACCACTTAAAATGGTTACCCAAATATTTTTGAAGATTTAAGTAAGATTAATTGTGGTGTATCCAAACACCTTAGTACTTGCTCTCATAATTTGGTACCATAGTTTCTAGCAGATAGAAAGCATTAAAAAGGAAAGTGAAGGTGACAAAGGATAGAGACATAGTTATATGGATTGGATGAAGAACCCACTCGTATGGGATGGTGGGTACTAAATCCATTGATTAATTTTTCTTCATGGCTAGAAGAAAAAGGGTCTAATCCAATGGAATATGTCAAGAAGATAATGCCTAGGAATAGGCATCTTCTTCAACTATACTCTCAAAGAATTCTTCTAACAAGATACTAAAGGTTCAATCTCTTCATAAACTTCATAGAGAGTTAGAAATAAAGAGAGGATAATCTTCTTGGAGTCTGATGGTAAACTCCAAAAGGTGAAGCTCTAATAGCTTCATTCAAAAGCATAACTTAAAATTCAAGGAACATAAGGACCAAGTTTGAAAGAAATCTCAAAAAGATCAGCTTTTGAATGCTTGATAACTCAAGTCAACAAGAAGAATAAGAAAGATCTAGTTATGGTGTCAACATAGGACATCTTAAAACAGATCTATAATATAAAAGGAGAGGATTCTAGAAGGATCTAGAAGACCTTTAAGGTTGAGATCCAACTAAATAGCGATAAGGATTAAGTATTGAAGAAGTGGTTGGAATAATCTATTCCTACTTCCAACCTTAAAAATAACACGATCTTTTGCACTATGAGTTCCCATCATGGGACATAGTTATAAAGGTCTTAATCTTTTTGGAAGAACAAGTTAAATAGATTTCAACCAACTAGAGTCTTCAAATATTAATATTGATCCCTATGGGTTCTAATTCCTTAAAGTAGATTCTCAAAACTGTGCAAATTTTTGCAAGGATTTCAAACCCACTTTTAGTAAGCTATTCAAATTCTCTCCAAAGTGAAGAGGATATTATACGCTCTTAAAAATTTAGATAGATGATCCAGCTATACCATTCTATTGGTTGGGGAAGGATTATGAAATATATTTCGCTCTATTTAGATTTCTTTCTTTATTAGAGGCGAACCGCAAACAAGAAATCCACACATTTCATTAAAGGTATAGAGTATTTGTACATCTAAGAGGAAGTGATTTGGGTAGGGATTATTCATCTTCCTTTCAAAATATGTTGGACTCTGACTTGATAGGCGAATTTGATCAGGAAGCCTTAAGAAGTATTCATCTATTTTGCTAGGTTCCCGTCTTTTAAGATTTAGCCGGGATGGGTTTCCCTTTTGAATTAAGAGGCAAAATTAGCAAAATTCAGATGACCAAAGCGTGCATGCCAAAGCTTTGCATCTAACGAAGCTTGAGAATCATGCATTGCACATGCTGAATCATTCACAATTTTTCATAATCTATGATCTTATATAGCCCACGACATAAAAACCCAGAAGCAATAATGACATCACCATTGGAGAGATCATGAACTGTACATCTATCATCAACAAATTTCATAATGAATCCAATCTTGTCTAAAGTTCAAACTAATAACAAATTCTTCTTGATTCGTGGCACAAATAATGCATCTAACAATATAAAAGAACTACCATAAGTAGAAGTTACAATGATCTCACCAACTCCTATGAATGCATAATAGGAGTTGTTGGCGCATGTGATAGTATTCCCTATAGGGGTAGGATTGAGTGAAGTGAAGAAACTACGCTGTGAGATAATATGTTTGGTTGCCCCACTATCAAAGTACTAAACATATGAGTCTACTGCAGACATACACTGTTCATGAGAAGATGGGTCATAACTGCAAACAATGGTAAATGCCCATTCTTCATTCTGCACAAGACTAGGAGACTTTATTTTGCGTGTAGAGGCCTTTGCAACAACCATTCCAACTTCTTTCTTCCTTGCCTCTTTAGTACACAATTTTGGACAACTCTTTATGACATGATCATTCCTTTAGAGTACTTGCAAAACAATTTATGCTTTTGTGTTTTCTTCTTGTCTCTATCATCCGTCTTTGATTGTGCAAAATTAGCAGATATCTGCTTACTAGTAGAAGAGCTCCATTTTACTTTTGCCTTCTAAATAGCTAGGAAAGCTTGATTTGCAACACACATAATGGACTTGTTCTACCTAGACTAATCTTCCTGCAACAGAACATAGACTAACTCCCCAAATGTTAAGGCATTTCGATTGCCTTTCATAATCAAACAAAGAGTAGAAGCAAAACTCTGATATGAATTGAGAAGACCATTCAGAACAGTCTGCACAAGTGAACTATCATGCAAGACTTCATCAGCAGAAATCAGATGTTCCTTCAAATCTTTGATCTTTGTCAGAAAACTGTCCATGGAATCTCTTTCGTTCATGTGCTCACTCTCCAGCTATTTTTAGAGGTAAGCAACACGAGCCTCATTCCTTGGCCAATATAAACTGGTAAGTGTATCCCAAGCATCTTTACATCTTCTGCAAGAGCAAATATGAGGAATAATGGCATGTTTGACAGATAAGGCTATCAATGCATGTGCATGAGTATCTCTGCCATCCCAATGAATTTGGTCTACAGTAGGTCCAATACAAACCACAACAGGAACAAGAACATGAAGAATATTACCATCTTCAATGGTGTCTACATCACCTTCAACAACTATGTTTGCACGTGTAAGAGGACATTTTTCAACACTATACACAATATTCCACAATCCTTTTGCAACCAATACATGACGCATCATATAAGCCCACAATGGGTAATTGGTACTGTCCAACTTATCCTCAATAGCCAACATATGGAATACATCACTTCTTTTAGCAATGGCCACTAATTAAAATATCCTGATGTAAAAAAATGATTGTATCTCAAAACATTGAATAGAATTACCTTGTCGAATTATGTGAAACCTGTAGGAGACTTCGAGATGCTTATACTAGTGAACTGAGCCCCATATATATATATATATATATATATATATATATATATATATATATATATATATATATATATATATATATATATATATATATATATATATATATATATATATATATATATATATATATATATATATATGGCACAAAAAGAGAAACTTGTCGATGCAAGCATTGCAATAGTGCATTCGGAGGTGAAAATGAGCTAAGATTGTGATTTCAACACACAGCTGTTTTGAGATGAAGCAACAACCTGCTTCGATACCAATTGTTGAAGTTTAAGGTCTGCTGAAGCACGTGATGAGCACAAGGAAGAAGAATAAACCCCAGATTTTGTGCCATATAGACTATTTCATGTAAATCACCATTCAGAAAAGCATTCTCTAAATTTGTGTTAGAGATCTAGACATACGATACAACATCAGTATCAAACCAGATCCATGCCCACAAATTATCAAATTGAGAGAGGAATTAGTGGTATGATGATCTTAAGTACACCAATGGACATACACACACAAGAAAAGATGTATAAACATGCACAAGGACACAAATACAAAAAAAAAAGCCTCACTCATGAGAAGGAGAATAAGAACTAATACAAAATCACATGAATTAGAGAGAAAGAGTAGTAAGAATCTTATAAATGACTGTGAGTTCACTTTTATAGGTTTCTTTTAAACACTTTCTTGACTTCCCTAGTAAAATAGAGGTCTTAAATCCTCATTTGGTGCCCAAATCAAGTGTAGAAAAATATTATAATATTCTTGAGGGTTAAGGGGATGATTGTAGAAGTTCAACAACTCCTGGACTTGCACAAAAGTGGATTATTCTATGACAAATGGCATTTGGATAATTTTTAAAGGTGGGCTTTTGTATGTGAATGGCCAAAGTAAAGGGCAACTTGGGAGAGGAAGTGAAAAGAGTTATTATGAAATTTTTCTCTTCACCCTTAGTATCATTTTTCCTTTTGAGTTGTCAAATAGACAATCTTATCCTATTAGCCAAGATGCTTTAGGAACCCACAAAAATGAACTTGATGAAGACAAAAGAACAATATTGTCAAAGTGCACCAAGGTAGCTTAACAATAATAACCATCAAATGATGACAACTACAAGTACGTTAGATAATCATCAATTTGCACAGATTTGTTAAGAAAATGGTAATGCCATCATGGATATGGTGGGAAGGGAAAGGTGGAAAGAAAGTATGCCAATACACTTTGAAAAGCATCACCATGTTGAGGCAGAGATGGAAGAATGACACCAAATTGAAGAGATGACTCCAAAAGGATTGTCACTATGTAGAAGTAGCAAATAGTGGATATAACCACTTTAAAAAGTGTTGTATAATTACATGGGTCTAAGGGGTAGAGCCCTCGGGTTTCTTGGTGTAAAAACCTTGGGATTTATGTTTTATTTACCCTTTTGGATGGGTCTTGAACCTAGGGCTAATTCTCTAAGGTTGAGTACCTTAGGCTTGATTAGAAGCTTCTCCTAGCCACTTGATTTGTATGTGAGAGCTTGGAGAGTCTTCTTTTTGCAGTCATGTGATTTCCTAAGCTTGGAAACCATGTGATCACTTTGGGAACCCATGTGATAGAAGGTACACATGTCCCCTCTTTAGAGGGACTTACCCCCCTGTTCTTGGAGCTATATATTGGATGGATTGGTTGGGTGGAAAGTGCATCTTTCTCCCTATTGTGGTTTTCCTAGTTAGCTAGTTATCTTGTGTGTGGAGGCTATGAAGTTCTCACACAATAGTGGTATCAGAGCCACTATGATTTAGACCTTAGAATGCTTGAGTACCATTCGGAGTAGGAGCTTGTCAATTAGCTCACATGGACTTTTGGAGTGATAACTTCTCCATAAAAGCCCCCTCTATTGCTTTCGAATTTTGATAAAATCCTTTGTAGGCACACATTGTGCAGTCAAGAAGGGTTCCCATGACCATAGCTCAGCCATAGTCTGAATGAGCAAAGTGGCAACCATGAGCGGCTCTCTATCACTCTCTCTCATGTTTCATGTATTAAATCTATTTGCACTTGATCTTATATAGGACGTTGTGAGTTGTTTGTCCCTCAATTGTGGGATCTATCACCTGGAAATGTAGCAAAGTAGGGCATTCACCGACTACTATCCCCTCATTCAAAGGTCTCTTTATCTCCCAAAAGAGATTAACCACAACACATAGCCATGGACGCCTCTCATTATGCCAAGTGCACTGTTATGTGTGAACAAACCATGGGACATCACATAGTTGCACCTCTCCTTCTTTGGGAGATAAAGTAAAGTTCGATCGTCTGTTAGTTCTATATCTTATCTTAGTTAGAAAAGAATTCATATATCACAACAATGGTACCTTATGTTAAAAAAAGAGGGAATAAGGTATTGCAAGGAAAAAGATATGCAAGAAGTAGATAAACTTGAAGCCCTTCGTTGTATTCAAGTGCTTCACACTTCTTTCATTACCTAGATGGTCCTCAAGGATAGGGAGTTCAAGGAACCCCAATGTAAGAAAAGAATTTTATAAACCATAAGGATTTTAGAAATCCTAGGCGGCCTAGAAAAAGAAGTTGGAAGTTCTCTAACGCATATCCTAAGGGTCATCTAATGATACATGGGATAACACAACATTAAGTTGTGGATTCTAGTAGAGAAGACCTAGGGATAATGGTTTCTTCTATGAAGCATAATAGTGAGATCCCCAAATAAAACCCATGGGTAAAAGATTGAACTTAAAATGAGGAAAAGGGATCTAATCGACAAAGACCTAGTCTTATCTCTTATTTTGTAAAATAAAAAAGCCAAAAAGCCCAAGTAGGAAAATATCAAGTCAAAATTAAAGTTTGATCAGATCAGTTACACCACTTAAAATGGTTACGCAAATGTTCTTGAAGATTTAAGTAAGATTAATTGTGGTGTATCCAAACACCTTAGTATTTGCTCTCATAATTTGGTACCATAGTTTATAGTAGATAGAGAGCATTAAAAAGGAAAGCGGAGGTGAAAAAGGATAGAGACATAGTTATATGGATTGGATGAAGAACCCACTCGTATGGGACAGTGGCTACTAAATCCCATTGATTAATTTTTCTTGATGGCTAGAAGAAAAAGGGTCTAATCCAATGGAATATTTCAAGAAGATAATGCCTAGGAATAGGCATCTTCTTCAACTATACTCTCAAAGAATTCTTCCAACAAGATACTAAAGGTTCTATCTCTTCATAAACTTCATAGAGAGTTAGAAATAAAGAGAGGATCATCTTCTTGGAGTTTGATGGTAAACTCCAAAAGGTGAAGCTCTAATAGCTTCATTCAAAAGCATAACTTAAAATTCAAGGAACATAAGGACCAAGTTTGAAAGAAATCTCAAAAAGATCATCTTTTGAATGCTTGATAACTCAATTCAACAAGAAGAATAAGAAAGATCTAACTATGGTGTCAACATAGGACATCTTAAATCTATAATATAAAAGGAGAGAATTCTAGAAGGATCTAGAAGACCTTTAAGGTTTGAGATCCAACTAAAGATCCATAAGGATTAATTATTGAAGAAGTGGTTGGAATAATCTATTCCTACTTGCAACCTTAAAAATAACACGATCTTTTGCATTATGAGTTCCCATCATGGGACGTAGTTATAAAGATCTTAATCTTTTTGGTAGAACAAGTGAAATAGATTTCAACCAACTAGAGTCTTCAAATAAGTAATATTGATCCCTATGGGTTCTAATTCCTTAACGTGGATTCTCAAAACTACGTAATTTTTTGGAAGAATTTCAAACCCACTTTTAGTAAGCTATTCAAATTCTCTCCAAAGTAAAGAGGATGCTATATGCTCTTAAAAATTTAGATAGATGATCCACCTATACTATTCTATTGGTTGGGCAAGGATTATGAAATATATTTCCCTCTATTTAGATTTCTTTCTTTATTAGAGGAGAATCATAAAGAAGAAATCCACACATTTCATTAAAGGTACATAGTATTTGTACATCTAAGAGGAAGTGATTTGGGTAGGGATTATTCATCTTCCTTTCAAAATATGTTGGACTCTGACTTGATAGGTGAATTTGATAAGGAAGCCTTAAGTAGTATTCACCTATTTTGCTAGGTTCATGCACAAGTGATGCATCCAGATGAACCAAGATAAAAATTTAGTTGAAGAAACTTTGGATACACCTTATTCATATGTTTGAGTTATGGAGGCCCGGATGGCACATAACTTAAACAAGGAAACATGCAAGGTTGTTTTGTTCCACCCTTTTCATTCTTTCCATACTTTGCATTTAATTTAATTCTTTCTCATGTGCAAAACCAGATGGATCTTTGAATGATTGGGGTAGGGATCGGACCACACATGGATTCCCCTCTTTTAAGATTTAGTCGGGATGGATTTACCTTTTGAATTAAGAGGCAAAATTAGAGAGATGAAAACCATGATCAAAGAGAATGATCATAAGGCACGGGGGAATACCCCAAGATCTATATCTCCACTCATTTTTAAGGAAGTAAATTCTTTTAATGGGGGAGAATGTTGTATAATTTCATGGGTCTAAGGGTTAGAACCCTTGGGTTTCTAGGTGTGAAACCCTTGAGATTTATGATCTATTTATCTCTTTTAAATGGGTCTTGGACCTTAAGGCTAATTCTCTAAGGTTGATTACCTTAGGCTCGATTGGAAGCTTCTCCTAGCCACTTGATTTGTACGTAAGAGCTTGGAGAGTATTCTTTTAGAAGTCATGTGATTTACTAAGCTTGGAAACCATGTGATCACTTTGATAACCCATGTGATGGAAGGTACACATGTCCCCTTGAGAGGGATTTACCCCCTTGGTCTTGAAGCTATATATTGGAGGGGCTGGTTGGGTGGAAAATGCATCTCTCTCCCTATTGTGGTTTTCCTAGCTAGTTATTTATCTTGTGTGTGGAGGCTATGAAGCTCTCACACAACAAAAAACCCCCAAATGACTTGTAAACACCATGAAGCATGAACAAATCACCAATAGCAAGGGTGGGAGGGTGGAAAAGAGCGATAGAGAAACGGTGGGTGGGAGGGCAAAGAACATTGAAAATGCCTACAAACCATGAAGATGATGATGAAAACATCACCACCAAAAGAATGATGCCACAAGCACCATCACCACCTCCAAAAGCACCACCAAAATAATCACCACCAAGATCTCCATCTCACTCTCTGATACCATGTAAAGAGTACACATGGAGAAGCAAAATGAAAAGAAGAGTGCACTCACAAAATGAAAGAATGTGAGAGAATCAAACTAAGTAGACCAAGAAATGGATAAACTCACATGGATTAAAAATGAGCTTGTCAAGAGCATGGAGTAGGCTCAACAAGCTTCCAACCAAGTACAAAATGGGCGAGAGGCCCTCCTTATATAGAGTTGGAGGAGGCTCTCCAAAGTACATCATATGTGGGATAATTCCCCCTTAAAGAGAATGAATACAATGGTAGAAGCAAATGGCAACATACCCAAATAATGAGATACAATATAAAATGAAATGAAATGGCTTCTTGCAATGGAAACACTCTCCCTTAAACTTCTTTTTGTCTCTATCTTTTGAAGAGTTCACTTTGCCTCCTTTGGCATTTTGCTATGAATGCAACATCTCCTTTGTTTCCATCACTCCTTGCCTTGAGTCGTAGCTCCTCCTCCATGAGTAAGGCACTCAGTTCTTCAAAAGTTGGAGACTGAAGTCTGATTTGAGTATTAAGATCAATTACCAAACCATCAAACTTTGGTGGATAGATTCAAAGACAACACCAAGCTAGCTCCTCGCTTGACTTTTGTACACCCACTCCCGTTATTTGATCCCGTAGATTCTCTATGTGAGTGATAAAGACCTCTACAATCTCCCCATCAACAAACCTTTCTACTGCTAGCCGATTTCTCCAAGTTCTAAATCCTTGTTTGATTACAAGTTTCAAATTGATTTCTCAATATGTTCCATGCTTTATAAGCCTTAGTAGTATGTTGAACGAGATTCATAACACTATCAATAATACTTGTAACTAGAGCACAAAGTGCATCTACATTTCTACATTTCCAAACATGTAGAAGATCAACATGAGGAGGAATCATCTGACCAATATTATTTGGATCATGTGTTTCTTGGAGATCATGATCAATCTCCAAGGTGCTCTCTAGAAGCTCATATGAATCAAGGATAGAAGTGATCATAAACTTCCATAGGGTGTAATTCGTACCATCAAGCTTACCTTTTGTGAAGGCTGGTGGTTGTATTTGCAATTTTGGGATGACCATCATCATTGTTGCTCCTGATTGCACTCCACCTACTCTTGCTGACAAATCACCTTGATTCCAAGTCATAGATGATGATGATGCACCACTTGACATCTTCTCTCTTTCGTTGTTGAAGCCTCTAAAACCTCTACATTTTTGCTTCTGCAACACTCAGAGTCTCTTGAGCTTTGATACCATGTAAGAAATAATAGCACAACCAAATAGAGGAGTAGATAGAGTTGAGAAAAAAACTAAGACAAAGCGAGATGCAGAGTCAGAGATAGAGAACTCCAATTCTCGAATTGCCAAGATTAATGCAACTACAAATATGGTGCTTTCCACATGTGCGGTGGAGTTTAGATGGCGATCTAGATAGACTCTAGATGAAGGACTTACTAGTGTGCAATGCTATGTAGAGCTACACATAGTCCATGCTTATAAAGCTTTTACAATGGGAGTCCGTATAGATAAACTTAGTCAAAGAGACAAAATAGTCAGCAAAATATATAATTGGACAATATCTCCATGTCTAGAAGTCCTACCATCATGGCCCTATAGGTGGATGGGACAGGCCCCTCAGACCTTGTAAAAAGGGGGACAAGCTCCCCTCTGCACTCCCTCTATTAAGCCTCTATGGAGAAATCACAGGGTGCCACAAGGCCTTTATTGTCACCTTGAATGGAAACCCAATGGCTCAAAAGTTTATGCCCTATCTAACATAATGGCCAAGCTCAAAAAAAGATAATCTATTACCATCAACGATCACACATAGACATCATCTAACTTGGAAGTTAGGGTTCCACAAATGTCTGGGCTCTCATAATGGATTCTCCTCATAATGAGGGCCTTACAACTTAGAGCACCATGGATCATTTGTGGTCACTTGAGGGTGGAGTATTGAGTATATATAACATTAGCATGTATAGAAGGTAACCTCCTAAAGAGAGAGAAAAAGTACCTGAACATACGTAAGTGTATTCACACACTTCATTGAAAAAATACAATAAAATACTTTGAAAAAAATACAAGTGATGACCCACTCTTGAGACTCAAAAGTTTGCATCTTGAATCCTTTACTCAAGGACCAAAATCTACAAGGATACCAAGGTAGAATATTTGAAAGATAGAAGTGCACTTGAATTTATGAAGATATTAGTGAGAACAAGGATATTGGAGACTTTGGAATATATATTTACCAAACTCCAACATTACAAAGTGGTGGGAATAATACTTAAAAATAAGTTATAAATACTACAACTAAAAGAGTATTGAAAAGTGGAAATGTAAATATTATAGGAGTCTCGAGCCCCAAATGTTACCAACTTGGTGGATAACCCCTTCCACTATTGTCTAGTAAGACTCACTTGAGATTAAGCTCTTTTGTGATTGAATGTTGTCCTATATGCTGCATTCGAGAGCGTAAGAGGTTTATGAGAGGTTTTTGGGGTTTGCCCTAAAGACGGAATGTTATTCATGCTAGATGTTAAATTTACCGACGTCTCTACTATAGACACTGTGTAGAAGCAGTACGTGTGTGACTGGAGCTGGGGAGGAACCATGGCGCACATACTGCGACAGAGGTTACATGCCCTTTGCGGACCTGGCGTGTGTCCGGCTCTTACGTCCAAGCTTATGAAGTCTCCAGGTGAGTAATAGGCAGTTAACTCTATGACTAACTACGGGACATTACCCTCTTTTAGTTCTTGTACTTCTCGTGTCAATATGGATGCTCTACGGAATCGGGTTTCTAAATGTCTATATCTGCTGTCAATTCGGGATGAATAGTTTATCGCTTTCTCGCCAGTGATGGCGTGAGGCGTGGATGCGCGGCAATGCATGTGATGAACAAGTCAGATCGAAAATAATATCTAATTAATTCTTTTAAAGGATTTTGAGAGATCATGATGTAACGGAGGTCATTGTAATTCTTGGTTGAGTGCGACCAGAGGAATGCATCATAATTACACATGGAGGCACTGGCTTAAGGGATCATAACGCCCATCCATCAAGGATTTTGATATTGGGAAGTTTGAAATCTACAGCTTGAAATTTTTTTCTGCGAGGTTTACTTTTTCCATACCCTTGAACCCAGACAAGAGAGAAGCAGCCAAACTACACAGTGTGAGAGAAAGATGCATGTCTACCTGGATTTTTGTCTGTCATTTCTCTCCCTAGATATCACTGGACCGTATGGACATGGTCATTCTCCTAGGCTATTTTCAACAACATGCGAACTTCTTCAACATCCAAGAAAACTGCTTAATATATTATAAAATGAAGTTAATGTTAGTGAGACTGATAGCTAGTCTTCGTCTTTCTCAAACATATACTGGTAGGTAAAGTTTGAACTGGCATGATATGAGAGGTAAATAATGAACAACTTTTTGGATGGGCAGGAAAACCTCTCTATTAGTATTTTTGTAAACATTACTAGTATCATTAGGAAAATTAATTAAATCATGGTTATTAGATCAGGGAAGCAGAGATGGATGTTGCAAAAATTTTATTTTTCTTGTTTCAACATAGGTGAGAATAGGTTTTCCTATGGTTAGATCTCTAAGATTTTGATAGAGGAGGCTCTGCATTAAAGTGGTTAATAGTGTAAACATTATTTGCCATGGTTGGCTGTTGATTATTGTTCAATGGAGGTTCTGCAATAAAGCTTTATATAATCTACTTGCATGACTTGCTTTTGGGTGAAGTTTGAAACTTCATAAAGATAGACATTTAAAGGGTGAGATGTGAGATAGCTTGAAATAAAAGTTTTGCATTGTCTCCAAAATATGTCAAATGAATGATCAAGTGCGAGATGGAAATTGAGGAGTGTTCTTCTCTCTAAAAGGGACTAAATTGTATTTATTTTAAGGTTTATGTGAAAAAGTGAAATTTAAATGATTTGTTTAATAAAGATTAGAGATGCTCTTAATAGGAGTAAAGATAAACATACCTTTCATTTACAAGCATGAAGTTTGTGAGGAATTTCAAGGGCCTTGAACAAGGCAATGAATAAAATACACATGCCCCGTTAGGATGATGAGGTCGTCACCTTGAAATTATGATGTAGAGATTGGATTTTAGCGCTTGACATGATAGAGATTTGAAGAAGAGAAATGATTTATTGGAAACAATTTACCTCCACAAAAGAATGGCTTATGCTTGGAAAGTAGACTTTGTTCTTCTTTCTAATGGGGTCCATCCAAAGTGTAAATTTTTGAAAGTTTATGTGAAAAAGTGAAATTTAATTGAAATGTTGAATAAAGACTAGAGATGCTCTTAATAGGAGTAAAGATAAACTTACTTTTTCATTAACAAGCATGAATGTTGTAAGGAGGAGTTTCAAGGGCCTTGAACAAGGCAATGAAGCTAATAGAAAATGTAAAGAACTTATTATTTCAATGTAGAGAAAAAAATACACATATCTCGTTAGGATGATGAGGTCTTCACCTTGAAATTATGATGTAGAGATTGGACTTTAGATTGACATGATAGAGGTCTGAAGAGGAGAAATGATTTATTGGAAACAATTTGCTTCCACAATAGGATGGCTTATGCTTGGAAAGCAAACTTTGACAAACAAAAAGATTTTTCATAATTTATTCCATAGGAAGGCTATCCATTACTTCAAGCTTTAATTATGGTTGGTACATATGTAGGATCCACCAAGCTTTATAAGAACTTGAAGTGAGTGAAGTTTATCGATATAGAGTGAAAAGTTTGTTGGAAATTTAGTAGGCCCATAACTAATAGCACATGTCCATAGTTCCATAGATCCAGGATTTACAACATAGAATCTAGCAATCTTCCAATATTGATAAAACATGAATATACCACACTTAATTATACAAATGATGAGACAAAGATAGAGAAAGATTAGACAACGTGTGTAAAGTGTTACGAAAGCCATTGCTTACTCACACTATCATGTATTCAAATGCCAATTTACAAAGTGGGAGCAAAACTCTCAACCACTCTATGTGAACAAAAATAGATGGATGAGTGAATATACAAATGTAACAAACATATTCAGATGTATGAACAGAAATCTGAATATATATGAGATGTGTGACCTAGTAGGTTGTAGAAGAGTGAATATGAGTGACAGAAAGAGGAAGGATCAGTCTAAAATTGATAATCAGCAAACCCTCATCTGATTTTAGGCTATGGAAGATCCTAAATCAGATACGTGTATGAAAGATCACATATTTTCAAAAGTAGCAAAGAATGCTAATAAGTTTGCTACCAGAAATCTTCAAACTCATATGAACATACCTTCTCAAACACCTCATCCAAATATGCATAAAGCATACATGTACTGATTCTCTTGTACCTATGCCGAATAGGACTCCTCTTGATATGGATGTCACGGCCTCCATAAACTCCAAGTAGTACCTGTGTGTAAAGAGATATGTACTTGAATTCTTAACATAAGATGCAAATCTTATGTTAACCACCATCCAATGTCTTTGAAGTACATCACAATCTTCATGTAGAAGACAATCTTCAAATACATCATGTAGATGGCCGATCCACACCACCAAGCTGCTGATGAGAATGTCTTTGAAGTACATCACAATCTTCGTGTAGAAGACAATCTTCAAATACATCATGTAGATGGCCGATCCACACTACCAAGCTGTTGATGAGTAAGTCCTCTCCAAGAGTGTGAGCACACTCTTCTCCAAGAAGAACTCCATAGCTTCTCAACATGCTCCTAGAGTGCAACATGGCTGCCCCATGTCCTAAGAGCACCACCTCTAATGAGGGACCAAAGCTCCAAAGCTCCAAAGCTCCAAAGCTGGTGTTGCAATAGGTGTAGGATACTAGATAATGAGCCAAGCATGTTCTTCAAATACATCATGTAGATGGCCGATCCACACTACCAAGCTGTTGATGAGTAAGTCCTCTCCAAGAGTGTGAACACACTCTTCTCCAAGAAGAACTCCATAGCTTCTCAACATGCTCCTAGAGTGCAACATGGCTGCCCCATGTTCTAAGAGCACCACCTCTAATGAGGGACCAAAGCTCCAAAGCTCCAAAGCTCCAAAGCTGGTGTTTAGGTGTAGGATACTAGATAATGAGCCAAGCATGTTCTTATATAGCTTTGTTTCTTTGTGAAAAGCACCACATAAAAAGCATGAAAGTTATGATTGTACTTTGAAACGCAATCGCGAAAACAAAGACTGTCGTCGAATTGCTACCACCGAAAAAGCTTTTAAAAAACACCTCCGCAAAATATCAATGATGTGCTGTCGCGAACGGGTTTTGAACCCGGGTCACCCCGTTGAGAGATAATTGCTGTAGCCATCTCACCCACGTGCTTTTGCTTGTAGCACTTTCAACATATTTTAACACATCGATATTTCGCCCGCACGTCTTCTTGAGAGGTCTTCTACTAGTGCAAAGTAAGATGCTAGACCATCTTGACATTGTTTCCAACAATCACCCCTTCAATGTCAAAATGGTACAGAATGAGCTGGATATGTAACTTCATTCATCTGCAAACTATCATAAGCTATCATAAGCTTCAAACTTGTACTCCCGAATTGACCTTCAAACCTTTCCTTCAAAAGTTGTCTTCAAAACTGAATTGCTGAATATGAACCATAATACCTGAGAAAACATGCAAACTAGATATCCAATAGTGTACACATCAAGCAATCACTGCTTGACAACATATATAGCATGAATTGACTCTGAATGTGCTCTCTTGTTTTCTCAAACTTGTAAACATACACTAGGATCCACATATTTGCATTTACCTTACAAAAGGTTTCTCAACGTACTTCTGTTGAGTCATGTAAATACACTAAACAAAATCAAGAATTGAATCCTGGAACCTGTGATTGACAACTCACAGCTTAGTGTATTATGAACACTAGCACATTCATCTCTGATTGTAATCAAATCAAATCAACTCAATCCAACTTAACTCAACTCAACTTATGGGTCTAATCAAAATTTCAAATCTATGATGTCATCTTGTCATCATCCTTGTTCTAACTGTAAGTCCTTCTTACCTCTTTCCTTCAGAATCTGGTATAAACATAAATGTGCGCACCTTTGAAACATACCTCTCTGAAATATCAAGTTTCTCTTCAATAGAACTCTGGAACCTTCTCCTGAACAAGAACACTTAACAGGAACTTTCTCTAGACATTCTCCTTTTTCCTTCTTCTTACAAAGTTGGAACATAAAGAGAATCTGACAAAGGAAATATAGGAATACCTGAAATAGGAATACATGTAGAAATGACTCTTCATTCTTTTATATATGGCTGAAAATAAGTCTTCATGTTTCATCACCCCACTGGATGATTTAACACTAGTTTTACGATTTAATTCAACTTGCTAGCCAATATGAACTATTCCATATCTTGATAGATAACAAAACATCAAAGTATACAAGTTGCAACTTTTTAACACCCCTCACACTTGCTAAGGGAATTTGATAACAATGCATCCTCCAAAGTGTGACCAATTCACATGCATGCAAGGGACTTCTCTTAGATTTTTGATGTTTCACTTGACTACACTTCGTTGATGTGAATTCATAAGACTCTTTTAATTTATATGCTTATGCCTAGCATGCATGCAAAGGAAGAAAGCTAATGGATTCCCATAACAGCACACAAGTTCTTATAAATTGATTCAACTTGTTACTTAATAATACTCTTGTAAATATGCTTTATAAAATTAGATATTGATCATGCTTGCTATCATACTATATGTATTTGGTATGTGATCATGATAATGAAGGTGTACAAGAAGTACATCTAGTATCTACTAAGTTCCACTTTGCTGGTCACTTGATGGTTATTATTGTTCACACTTCACTTTTTGCTTGAAGAAACTATAACCAATGTCATGAAGAGATCTTTGCGAATTGTAATGTGATTTGGTGTATTGAATCATAGCAGAAATAGTGAGCATGAAATTGAGCTTAGGCATGAAAAATAGAATCCTCTTGAGGACCATTTGTTGTTAGACTCAAGAAGGCGAAGATCTCCTTCACAAAATTTGTATGTGCATCCCCATTTGTATTTCTAGATGTACAATCCTCTATATCAAGTGTTACCAATCAAGTTCGTCTTTATACTTAAATTCTAATAGCTATACATGGCTAGCATTCAATACCATAATGTCTCATCTTCTTGATAGGAGGCATGTTTCTCTATCTTTTCCTTTGCATTTGGACTTTTGAAGCACTTCAACCTTTTACCTTGTTATTCATATTTAAAATTCGATTTTTAGTCCGATTTTTTGCTATGCTTCTTCTTTGGTCTTCACAAAAGTCAGAATATCAAAGGGTCTTTTGGCATACTTTCTTCTAGTTTGATCCTTACGAAATAATAGAGCATGTAACTTTTTGTAAAAAGATGAGAGTTGCCTTGCCTCTCAAGGATAACATAAGAGATGTTGGAAATGTTAAGTACGTAACAAGAAAAAATTTCAAGCCTTCAAGTGGCATTCACAGGTTACATAACTTCGTCTACATGGAGCAATTATTCTTGAATATCTTGAATAGGAGTAAGATTCAATTCTTTTCAGAATTGTGATAACGATGACGGTATGGCTTCTTGACCATGTATTTGACGGAAAAGCGATAAGGAAGAGCACTTCATCTAGCTTTGGAAACCTTGTTTCTCAAGTGAAATGATGAATCTTGTACTCTTCTAGCCATTGTCGGCATATTATCATCACTAAGGATTGCCAATGTGGGGTTCTTGGATCATGTAGATCATCAATGTGAGGAGGTTGTGAATGATATAAGCTCCCAAATTCAAGGAGCTTTGTAGATGACATGTTGTTTTCTTCAAATTATCATTTCGGATAAGAACCAAAAGAGTTTCTTGATCATCTCATGTGAGCCATAATGCATTTGGAAGATCAAGCTTCTTTGCATTTGTGGGCAATAAAGTTTATGGAATAGGAAAAGTTAAAACAGACAAGTTCTGTACAATTCTTTGTTTTTGAAAGCCAAGCATTGAACTTGAAAAGAGTGATGGATATAATGTCCTCATTGTGTCTTCTGTAGAAGTGCTTTCTCCATGAAGCTCTCCCAACTTTTGAAATGAAGTCTGTTTGTGAGAATAGCAGCTTTGTT
This sequence comes from Ceratopteris richardii, assembly GCA_020310875.1. Classification (NCBI taxonomy): domain Eukaryota; kingdom Viridiplantae; phylum Streptophyta; class Polypodiopsida; order Polypodiales; family Pteridaceae; genus Ceratopteris; species Ceratopteris richardii. The sequence goes on from CM035407.1 coordinate 156,844,061, forward strand.
GTGAAAAATGTACTACTGTTTTATCAATATTGTAGTGGGGTTGGTCAGCAATGACATAGCTCTCAATTTCAGAGAGCTTTTTAGGGGATAGGTAGACTCTCTTCAAAAAACACTTATGCCTTTCTGCCATAGTGCTTTTGGAAGATCAGGCTCCTTTGATTCTCATGACAAATAAGCTTATAACATAGGAAAAAGGCAAACAAATTATGTGCCACACGGACACAGCCCCTTTCCCCCACAAAAAAAAGAAGAAAAAACCCCCAACACATGCGCACAGCCCCAAACCCCAGAATGCCCCTATGCCCCTCTTTTCCGTTTTCTTCAAATCAAGCCTTAAACAGAAAACTTGAAATAAATATCATGGATAGAATATATCCTCATTGTGCTTTCTCGAAGAGTGTTTTCTGCATGAAGATGAATGCTATGCCAACCTAGAGAATGACTTTGTGGGGGGGGGATACAAAAGAAACAACTGAATCAGGTTTGAGAAAACCAGCTATCAACCGAAGCAGCACCTTAGGAAACACTTTAGATCAGCAAAATGCATAACATCTTAGAGTGGTGCATTAGGTAGGTGGGAAGGAGGGTGAGTGACAGAGAGAACTTCCACGTGACAGGTTGCTGCAGCACAGGATGAAGACAAAAATTTTTTAGGGCTCCATTGCAAATTTCAGGTGTTATATGGGTGCAACAGAGTCTATATAACCATTTCAATTTTGTTTGTTAAAACAAAATTAGAGCAACTGAGTAAATCAGAATGTAGAAGTTCAAGTATGAAAGCCCTTAAATGTCAAACTGTGATGTTGGAGAACCTTACTTTTGTAAATTTAGCATCAGTAGCTGACATTTGTTTTATGTTTGATCCTATGCATTGCTCTTCAGAAAAGGATATGCATTCCCCTCGTGATTTTTTACTCCTGAAGGAAACGGTTATAATTCATTGGTTAAAGTGTTAGCTTGCAGTGCCATCCAGCTGTTAGTCTTGTCTTAATAACAGTAATTCTGTTGAGTATGTCAAAGTTCTAGTGATAGAATTTAGAGGATAGAAACTTATGCAAAACTGTGTGGACAGACCTACATACATTCTTATATGTATAGACACACTTTTAGCACTGAATCATTTCAAGTTATCTTATGCAGGAATATACACGATTACTAGGTTTTGTTGTGGACATTTGTTTGCATACATGTAGTGTAAAGACACACTTTTAGCACGGAATCATGTCAAGTTCTCTTATGCAGGTATGTACATGATTGCTGGGTTTTCTTGTGGACATGTATTGGCATGCATTTGTGCTTGCATACAAACGAATAGGTAAAGGTAAACAAACATACAAAAACAAATGGGTCTCTCTGTGTGTGTGTGTGTCTGCAAACTCAGGTTGTGAGTTTTTTGTCTTTATGAAGGGTGAGATCTCTAGCATATGTGCATGTGTGTTTGAGGGTCGAGTTTTTCTTTGAAATTGCCTCTGCCAGAAGTAGATAGAACAAAAACTATTGCTGCAGTGTCACTTTAGTGAGTGTAATCTTTATCTTGTAGGGAACAGATTTTGGAGTTTGAGCTTAATGCTAATGCATCAAAATTGGGGCCATGTTATTCAGTCTTGTTTAGACCACAGTATTAATAAAAAGATTGGTTATTGAGGGTTATCATTTTTGGACCGAGTATTTAGGAGACGGATCTTTATTGGGTACTTCATCGATAAAAAATCAGAATGTATCCACAAGGTCTTAAGAAGTTTTCTCCTTCAAAAAGCTTCAAATTTCCCTAAATATGAATATGGGGACTGGGTTCATGGCTGAACATTAGATGTCCTTGTAATCAGAGCATTAAAGGTTGAGGCATAGATTGAGCATGAAAGATTGAGGCATTCACGGATTTTTAAGTCAAAATAAAATTCGTAAAATTGGTTCATGATTTAATTTGTGGTGCACAAATTTTATTGCCTTTTTTTTCAAATTTTCAAATTTTCCCAGGTCTACTCTGTTTTTTGCCTGTCCCTTAAAGCCTCCTCTGAACTTTTACCTTCTCCCTTTGCTCCTTTCAAAGCATCTATTATATTTATTATTTTTGAGAGATCAAGTATTTTTCCATACTTTTTCACACGTGTGTAACTTTTGATTATTGCTTACACTTATTTAACACTCTACTCATGTGCCTTTTGTTTTGTGTGTTTAATTTGACACTATTCTCGGGCTACATGTATGATGTATTGCAGCTTACTAATCAATGTCATGACTCATGAGTCATATGATGTAATGTGTTTTAACTTATAAGTTATGCATGATGATGTTTTAGATTATTGTCTAATGTCAATTTAGGATTTGATGTCTGATGTTGTATGATGTATCATGTATCTTACATGTGATATATATATATATATATATATATATATATATATATATATATATATATATATATATATATATATATATATATATATATATATATATATATATATTTATATTTATATTTATATTTATATTTATATTTATATATACACGCACACACACATACATATACAAACACACACACATACACACACATATATATATACACACACACACACACACACACACACACACACACACACATATACATACACATGTCACACACACATACACACACATACACACACACATAACACACATATACACACACACACACACACATACATATACAGACACACACACACGCACACACACATACATATACATACACACACGCACACACACATACATATACATACACAAACACACATATACACACACACACACACACACACATACACACATATACACACACACACACACACACACACACACACACACACACACACACACACACACTATAGGTAAAAAAATAAAATTCTCTTCCGGTGGATAAAATTCTCGAATTTTATTTTCGGTCCGAACGTACTACAGGAATTAAACGAATAATTCGAGAATTAATTCTCACGAATTAAATCTTTCGTTTGTACTATGGATTGATACTATGGATTGAGGTAATAGCCTCATATGTTGCAACTTATTTGTACCTTGTTCTATGATGGCAAATCTTTTATTATTGCCAGTAACATCCTGTTTATCTTCCAGGGTTCTATTTTGTTAATGAGTATTTTATGAATGTAATTTATGTTTTCTTTTTGGAGAGAAAAGAACTAATTTGGATGATAACATCATTGCTATCAACCAATGCTAAAAGGAGATTTATTTCATGACTCATGCAAAGCTGTATTCAATTTGCTCGTTTTGATTATTAGATCTTTACCGATTGTCATTGAGATGGTTTGGAGAAGGTGCAACTATGGAGGATTCAGCAGGAGATAGCAACTGGTAATGCTTGTTCTTTTAGGGAGGTGGTAGTTGTCTCCTGGAGTGAATGGATTTAGCTATAACATAAAAAACATTGTGTAGGTGTTCAGTGTCCTCAAGTCAAGAAGATTCTCAGGAAAGCAAAAGTGATGGGGCTATGAAGGACTTGCGTGCAGCAAGTGCTTCAAGTAGTGTGGACTCCATCCATCATACAGACTCCAGTTTGGGCAACAAAAATGAGTCTCAGGAAAGTTGTGTACATGTTGAAAATAATACTCGATCACAAATAGATGCTGTCTCGAAGGGAAAGGGCAGTCATTCTAGTAAAGATGATAAATGGCAGCAATTGGTGAATGATATCCGCAGCATGAGCTTGAGAAAAATGAAGGCATCTGATGCGAATGCCTTCAGCTCAGTAAAGACAGATGAGTTTGCAGACATAGATGTACCCTCTCTGTCTTTTATGAAGACAGACCAGAGTGCAGAACAATCAGATTTTTCTGATTTGGATTTACCGAGACAGAAATTCCCTACTGAGAATCAAGAATTAGTAAGTGTTGATGGTGATCTCTGTGCTAGTGCTATACATCTGTGTTACCATTAATGTCATTTTGACCTTATGGATTGTTTCAGGTCTCAGTGGATGTCGCTAACAAAAAGACTAAACAGGGACTTGCCAAGCATAAGGCCCCTAAAAAACAGGATCGAAAGGGCTTAAAATCATCAGTGTCATCTTTTGATGAGCTTCTTGATAAACAAAGTCTTACTGAAACTGATGAGGATTATAACACTGATGACCTTGTTGAAGATCTAGAACAGAGCAAGCCACTGGACCAGTCAAAACTCAATAGCAAACACCTTCCTCATGGTCTTGTTCATGGAAAAGCAAAGCATAAGAGTGAACAGCCTGTTGCATCAAAATCTGTTGACAATCTTTTCTCTTTTGGAGGAGATACATCCAAAGCTGGAGGGGCATCTCAGAGCTTGTCAACTTCGAAATTTAAGGATATCAATAGTGAACAGGACAGGAATCAAACTAAAATTAAGAATTTGTCATTTGATTCCAAAGATTCCTCCTATACAAGGGCATCACAGATAAGTTTTGCAAAAGATTCCAAGTCATCATCTTTAAGGTTGGATGCCCAAAAAGACGTGTCACATTCAAAGCTGTCCTTGGGCAAAGATGGTGGTTCTGCTCCAGCAAGAAACAGTATATTCTATAATAAACGGGAGGCAGCAGATCAGTTTCCCAGCAACAGTGATGGCACTGCTAAGCCCAAGTACATGGTTTGTGTCCCAAGCTTGCCCTGCAGCAGCAATCCGGGTTTGATTAAATCTGCTATGGCTGTGTATGGCGAAGTAACTGGCTTCTTCAAGAAGCATGTGGCTGGTGAGAGGCTGAATGTCTATGTCCAATTCAAGGTGAGATCATCAATCCATTTTGTAATCTGTTAAAATGATGCTACAATTTTTTCTACTTCCTGAATTGCATATGTGGTTCAGACAGCAGAGGGAATGGAAAGAGCACTTGCAGTTGGACGGATGCAGCTAGGTCATAGAACTTGTTCTATTGTGAAAGCTGACCACTCAGTTTTTTCAAGTGTTGTAAGAGTCTTTAGAGTTGGCTATGACATAGATGAGAGCCAATTTCGATCAATATGTGAGGCATATGGAAAAGTGGATTATATCAAGAAGCGTGGGCTGGGAATATATGATGTAGCATACGGTATGAAAGAGCTCGGGAACATGTCGAACATCTTGGCAAGGTATTTTCATATTCACAATCAAGGATGTTTAATGTCTGAAGCTAATGAATGTGCATGCTCTAATGAGTATTTCTGTGCAACTATGCAGCTTGAATGAGGTGGAGCTGAACCGAAGGACATTGGCTGCTATATCAGCGCCTGTGCTGCACCCATCAGTGCAGAAAGAAGCTCTTAAAACTCCTGAAGGGAAGGTATGGCACGAGCTACAGTCAAATGTGATAATTGGCAAGATTGAAGCAGGGCTGAGTGCTGTTTCTGTAGCCTTTGAGGATTTAAAGGAGCTAACCGCAGTAGAGAGGGAGTACTTGAATAATAACTGAATCGTGAGTCATTTTTGAGTGTTTAGCTGTGCTGCTCTTAAGTTGGGCTATTCTTCATAGCTTATTGGTGAGTCATATCCCTTGTTATATGAGTGAACAATGTCTTGCTCATTTTTATATGATTATTTGGGTTGGACAAATTGCTTGAGAGCTTTTGTGCCAATTGATTCATAGCATCTTGATGAAATGTGGCTTCTCGATTTATTTTAGCCTATCAGTTTGTGCTTTTTTCCTGAGAACTTAACAAATCTTTATATTAACTCTTTTATTGTTACTTTTTCTTGTTACTGGTCTACTTTTCATGCAGAATGGCATGTAAACTCTAGAGTGTATAGAGTTTAGGTGTGTTCTGCATGCCCTACTGGTACATTTCTCCTTAGTACATTTACAGGGTTCTTGCCCTCTTTCAGAGATGTACACTTACATACTTGGTATGTGTGCATTTAATCGATTGTTGCATGTGCATTTACATGTGGCACACTGGTATCTGTGCACTTGCACCACATGCACTTATACATATGTGCATGTGTGCACACGTGTGCAGATGCTTGTGCACGTGCAAGCGTGTGCACACATACACACACATTAAGGAGTACATATGTGCTCCCATGAATGCGTGCACATGTTACAGTCTTCAGTCAGTCAGTTGGGCCCCTGAATATTGATTCAGGCAAATTATTCGGTTGCTTTCAAGGTTTCAGGAATCTTCAGATCCACGAAAGAGCATACAAAGATGTTCAGAGATCATCAGTTCTTTGGTCACCAATGGTTTCAGATGTTCATTCACACCACGTTTGTGTACACACAGATACATGTGCATGCGTGCACACGTACACACATACACACACACACACACACACACACACACAGAGGACTTCATACATCTGCTGTGATATTCTTGCAGAGGCATGTTACTGTCTTCAGACAATCAGTGAGATACCAATGAATCGGCTTTGGGCAATCACATGGTTCTTTAAGTAGATTTTATGAGTCGTTTGTTGTTCAGTCATAAGAGCATGAACAGCATTGCAATCAGATCCTGTGGAGACTGGTTTTTGAACATTGACAGACAACTGTTTGGCTGCAAGATCACGTATAAGTCTTCTTGGGAAGATGAAGTGGTGGATAGATTCTGCCTTCTGAGCGGGTAAGCCTCCTGTGGTCCCCATCCCCAACTCAGAGAGTTAAAAAAAAAAGTTAGAATGTAGTAGTGTGCATTCGTGCAGTGGTCCAGGTGACATTGGTCTATATTGAGTCAATCATTCACTTCGACCAAATTTGTGTTGTATGTAGTGTCGTTTCCTAATGTGAGTAGGATTGTTTGTTTTGCCACGAGTATCCAGAATGCATGGCATATACTAGCTGCTTCAAAAGCTTTTATAGGTTGGAAGTTTTGTCAAGGTGATTTTTGTCATTCTACTGCTATATGATTACATACATTCGTATCAGCATTGTGGCCTTGAAATCATACCTCTCCTTTGGGTACTGCTATCTAATCTTGAGATCCCTTACTACATTATCATTGTTATTAATTTGATTTATATTCTATTATTCAGTTTGCTTTTTTTATGAATTTTGGTTATTTAAAGTAAATATTAAAGGAAGAAACAGGTGGATTTTGCAAGATGAAGGGTTCTTTATCTTGTTTCATGAAATATTTTCATGGTAGAGATATCCAGTAGCGGTTTCAGCAATGGTTTATGGGGCACTATGTTGCACCTTTCATCATGAACTTTTTGAGTCTTACAAGCAATCTTTTCAATAGGATCTGACTGGCAACACCCTCGCTAATTTAGGATTTTAAATTTTGGACTGGTGTTGATTTGGCTATCAAAATACTTGGGCTATGGATTATCCTTCGTTGGGTTTTAGTACTAGTTAGAAATCCAAGCCTTTTGTTTTCCCATGACTATCCAGAATGCGTGGCATATAAGAGCTGGTTCAAAAGTTTTTATAGGTTGGAAGTTTTGTCAAGGTGGTTTGCATCATTCAACTGTTGTACACTTTATGTACATTCTTATTAGCATTGTGGCCTTGAAATTAAACCTCTGCTTTGTGTACGGCTATCTAATCTTGATGCTTTGTCGTATCTTTCATCATTGATCCTTCGAGTCTAACAAGCAATCTTTTCCATAGGGTCTGACTGGCGACACCTTTGCTAACCCTTGCCAATTTAGGTAGGATTTTTATTTATCGGACTGGTTGATTTGATTAAAAAAATTATCGAGGTATGGATTATCCTTCATTGGGTTTAGTATTAGCAGAAATTCAAGCCTTTTTAATTTTTCTCGTCTCATGACTACACTCATGAAAGGAAGACTTGGAGTCCTAGTGTAATTTCTCCATTCCTTTGCATTTCTTATATAATGGTAATATTTATTGGTATGTGAAAGAAGTATTTTGATTAGTACAAACTATAGTGATAATCCATTAGTGCCATTTATTTGACATACATGGAAGAAGCATTTTCATTTAGAGTATTCATTTCTTCAAGTCTTATAATTTACAGGATTCATGGCAGGTTTTTTAAATACTAGCTCTACCATTCTCAAGAACACGTGAAATTGATTTATACTGACTTTATCTTAGATGTAAGCCTTGTTGCTTGTGTCTTGGAGGTTCTTGCCAAAATAATAAGATTTTTTATGATGTGAATATCCAAAGCCTTATTTACTTGATTGTTTTCAGATTAAAGAATATATTATTGCCTTTACTTTTCCCAGTAGGATGAACCCATACTAAGAATGATGCTTTCGATGTTGCAAGAAATGCCTAGACTTGTGGGGAAATGTAGTTTTCATGTTTCTAGCAACAATTTATGTTTGCAGTCATGTGAGAAATGGCAGACTCCTCACAGTAATGATAAGGTGTCGGACATTTTATCAAAATTGTTGAATTGTCAATCATCTGGTACACGACCATACATCACAATGGTCTCAACTGATTTATATAAGAGTCGGTATGTAGTAATGGTTGTTGTCCTCCCGTGTAACTCAAAACTTTGGCATTGTTCATGTATTTTATGCAGAGGAGATGAAGCTGGAGGTTGTGTGCATCATCGATTAAAGGTTCCTTCGTGATATATTTTATTTTTCAAGAATGTTTTTGAGTGAGATGGAGAGGAAGCAAACTCGATTTTTTCTGCACATCAATCCTTCATCAGATTGTCAAAATCATACAGCATCACATTCACCAATCATAACAAATTTCAATCTGTAAATGCAGCCCAAGAGAACATCACTGCATCACCTAATTATCAACATCACATATACCATCATCATTCACTAGGCATAGCAAATTTCTTTAAGATGCAGCCCAAGAGAAAATAAAAAAGGATGGAGTAGAGAGACAGGTTAAGAAGAGCTTAAACCCAAAAGTACAATCGTAAGGCTATGAATGTTTGATTTGGGTCCCATCTCCACATGTATCCGTAATCTCAGTTAATTTTTATAATAATTTATCTTTTAAATATCATATGTTTAAACCTAGCCCCGACATTTCATTTATTAAAACATTGCGGTTTTGTGTTGCTTGCAAGAACTTGATGTTTCATATGCGGAAATGTTTCATGCAACCCTGGATGCTTTTATAGAGGATTTTTCGCCCCCTTTGCTCTTTTAATAATGATAAGAACCTCGATAAAACATAAACGATATTGGAAGGTTATTGGAGATGTATTTTTTTTTTACCAAAGAGATTCGAAAAGTATAATAGAATGCCTCTTTAAACTTCACATTTATTTTCCTATTAAAAAAATTCGAAGTATTAAAAATTTTAAAAGCTCTCAGCTCCAAGTTTTTAAAGTGAACTCTCTTTTCTTCTTTTGATCTATAGATTAGCATTAGCCGTGCAATAATATCTTTACATCGTTGTGTTTGGATAGTGTTAAGTTTCATCTCTATATTGAAATTCAAATATGGGCCTAAGAACCTTTTCTCAAGAAGGCTTGGACCCATTGACTGGTCGTCTCCAATCTCATGATAATGTTAGACTAGTGGATTTTCAATTATAGAACATAGAAATTTGAAGGGGAATGGTAGAGCAACTTAACGAGGGGTTTATTATTGAAATGCCGTCTTCTTCTCTTTTATAGATGGAGATTAGCTGACACAATTTTATTGAACGTTTTATTTCTAGCTATATGAAGATGATTTTATCTTGGAAATCAAAATGTAGATTTCATATAGCAAAATAGACAAGTATTGTCTCATTTATATGGTGGGGCATTGGTTGCATTATTATGAGAATTGACAAAATTTTAGGTGTTTGAGAATTTTCGCAAAATGGTATGCCAATTAGTGTCCTTGGATGCTAATTCAGCTGGACGAGGTGATTAAATTTAATTTTTATCTTCAAGTGGCCTAACTTTGTATTTTGAATTTAGTTTCATCTTAAAATTAGCTCATTTCAATACACATACGCACACACACATTTTGAATGTTCGATAGAATTGGAATCATTTAGAGAAGATTAGCATGCTGGTGTAAGGATGACATACACATACATACATACATAATACATACATACATAATACATACATACATACGTATGCATGTATGTAGGAACATACAAACATACATACACATTACACTTACACATTATGCATACACACAAGCCCATTCATCCTCCATCCATATACATAAATATACACACATACATACATAAGATTTTCTACTAATGATTGATTTTTTGGTGGTTATATCATGATCCCAACCTTTACTTTTAAAGTAAGATCATTCTTAAGGTTTTGTCTACTTGGATAATGATGTATATAAATGATCTTATCGTGATACTTGTCCACATATTCAACCTTATATGTCCATGGGTCCCTAGGGTGTTTTATATGCTTGATGATTTATTTCTTGGAACTCTACTTTTTACTTGAGATTTTGATTGGGACCAACTCCTAGCATTTTTAAACTTAGGCGATCAAAACTTTACTTAACTTTATGTTTTGAAATCCACGTGATAATAGAAGCTTTTGATGTGTGTAAAGTGCAATGGTTAGTTTGTATGAACCTTGCAATTATGGATAACTCGAATTGGTTTTGTAAATTCCTATCTTATGTGAGGAAAATGTGAAAGAAAAAATGAAAAGAAGTAAAAAAAGATTAGGTAGTTTAAGTTCCTTTAAGTGGTATGGTGGTAATCCTTTCTGTTGAATTTGAATGGAGGCCGAGTAACTCAACCACCAAACGACTTAAAGGACCATTTCTCTTCACGAATGGAGGTCAAATCCTTGTTATTCTTTTGTGTGAAGAGAAATGGTCTTAAATGAATGGTGCACATCATCTTTGACAAAAAATAGGTTTCATGGACTCTATAGCAAAGATGAGTGAGGTATGTTCTGCTATTGATGCATTCTACTTTATCATGTTGGGCTTTGTACATACATAAAGATGTCGACCTTTGAACATACATATAGATGGTCCTAGTACTAGACACAACCTCTCAGGAAATCTTTGACTTGGTTCATCCATTCTCTATACAATTGTTTCATCGTACTAAGAAGTGTGTTGCATAGGGTAAGTATGATTCGACACGGCTGAACATGCCATATATAAGTTTTCTATTAATGATCTTTTTCATATATGCTTGCAAGGTTGTGTGTTTTTGCTTCACTTTTGATTAGATATGAATAAGCTTTTTTGCTTTCACTTGCTACGAGTAAGAATGTGCATGAATAGAGTTGAACAATATGATGGTTAACGCTCATGTTTGCACAAATATTGAAGGGTTGACATAACTTCTACAAAGCATAATAGTTGTTCTTATATAATTTGTGTAGATTGTTTAGGATATAGGAAAAGGGTAAACATTGTTTCTTGGTTTCTTAGATATAAATGTAAATGGAATATACACACTTTGGTTTACAATTAGAGGTGGATGCTATCGATCCTTAAGTACAATGATGTTAATGTTTGTCTCTTAATGTACAATATTTTCGTGGAATGATGTGATTGCTACAAATTGATGATAAGAATAAAAGGTCTTGGGCTCTACAAATGAAGCCTATTTCTCAAGAATGATTGATGGAAAACAATGTCGATTGTTTGTGGATAATGGAATATAAAATAGAGCTTGATGTGGCTTAAAATATGCATAATTTATATGGATTCATAGAGAACAACCTTATTATAGTATGGTAAGCATGACAACTCATCATTTGGGTTCCATTACGATTTTACTTTACATAGTTGTTCTAGTTTTTTGTGTATAGGTCATCTCGACAATGTAAATATTTTTGTCTCATGAATAAGATGTGGATTAACTTTCGTTTCTTTTTGCCCCTAATAAGAGCAAAGATGAAAACATAAACCTTTTGAGATGCACTAAAATAGTAAATAATTGATTTTGATGCTTATAAAAGTGCTTTCACTAATACGTTCCATACTATGAACTTTTATTCCTTGATCATTTATAGAGTTGTGAGCATGGCGTACAACTTGCAAATTCGCTCCATGTTTGTTGGAATATTGTAAATGGTCATAGTTCTTTGAAAATGGTTTGTGAGGAAGGGAAGAGTTTCGATAGGATATGTAAAGTGCCATATAATAAGCTTGATCACCTAAAAATAGTTATGGTATTGTTTGATTGGTTATATTCCATTTCCTTATGCTCTATGTAAGCAAGGATGATGACTACGACAAGATCCACTAAATTATGATACTAATGTTTCTAGATGGTAAAAGTTTTGCTTACTTGATGGATCCATCGACATAGATGCATCCTTCACATTTGGTCTATTTGCCCTACTTTAAGATGGATCTTGTGGTTGATCAAGGTTTAAGACTACAATGTGTGTTACTTTTGCCTTGATCTTTCTTGCTTGGAAGAGATGAAAAACTTTTGAATATTGATGCCAATGTCATGTTATTAAATTTGCTCTAAAATTCCTTTTGAGAAATGGTATTATATATCAAGCTTTATGTTGGGTGGTAATGATTATGGTGCTTGTAGAAGTGCCTTCACTAATATCCAGAATACTATGAATATGTATTCCTCGATTCATTTACAAAGATGTGAACATGTTGCATAGCTTGTTGATTTGATTCATGTTTGCAAGGATTATGTGAATGGGCCCAAAAATTTAAGGTTTTTGGACACCTGTTTGCAAGGAAGGGAATAACCTTGATATAATCTATAGAGTGATATATAATAGGTTGGATTAACTAAAACGTGCTATAATATTGTTTGATTGGTTATGTTCCATTTTCTTATGGTCTATATAAGAGCAATGATGGTAACTACTTTGAGATCCACCAAATCATATGTTAATGTTTCTAGGTGATATGTGTTATGTTTATCTGATGGATACTTAGAAATAAATGCATCCTACATATCTAGTTTGCTTGCCATACTTTAATGTGGACTATATGGTTGATCAAGGTTTATAACAACATAATGGTTTGCTTATGCCTTGATTTTTGTTATGAAGATGTGAAAGCTTTTGAATCATGATGACAATGTCAAGTTACCAAATTTGAGTCTAAAGTCCCTTTGGAGTAATGATATTAGATATTGAGCTCTATGTTGGATCTTAATGAGATTAATTTTTAGAGTTGGTATGTTTCTATGATACCATAATGATGAACCTTGATTTGACTAGGGACAAAATTTTGAGCTCTAGTGCAACTGGTTGTACAAAATTATTCTAAGAAGAATGAGTACCTATTGCTTATATATTCTTAATTGATAATGCTATTGAGCACTATCAGATATGCTGAGCTGAAATTATAATGATCATGATGTGATGTTCCTTGGAGCAATGGTATGATGGTTGAGCTGTAGCAAGAATTATGCGGTGCTCATCAATACATCAAACCATCCGATGTAAAGACGATTTTCGCTGCTGGTGATCCAGTCGCAAAAGCGACCCCATAGACTTGCGCTTTCGCGTCTTTCTAAAGTTGCAGTCATGGTAATTTTTGGTTTTCAAAAAGGAGTTAGTGATTCCCCAGGCTAATAAGCCTGTTAGTTCGTAGTGTTTTAGGGTGCTTTATTTATATTTGGATTGAATAAAAAAAAAGAGTTTACGAAGAATTATGATAAAGCAATTCTACGCTGTTCTTTAAATATGTTTTCAAAAGACAATATTGCTGGTATTGGATAATTATGCACTTGCAAAGAGTAGGGAAATTTGGTAGCTAACTATTATGTGAATTGGGATTTGTGGTATGATGAGAATGTAACCCTCTGAGCTCACAAATTTTGAATGAGCTCTTGAATCAGTAAAAAATTCTCACATGAGGATATGATGTCATGATACGATGAAGGCATGTGAAGTCTTTGGTTACTTACATATACTATTTTTTTATTGAGTTAATAAAATATCTCCCTTGGAGTGGTGATGAATATCAACATTTGAACTATGAGAATGCTTGTAATTAGAAATGTAATGATTTTTGTGAATTCTTAGCTGATAATTTGGTCATTAGTATTGATTAAGAAATAAAAATATAGAACTACTCGTATTACTTGCTAGTATGTTACACATTAAAAAATAGTCATCTTTAAATTGGAGAATATGGAATTAAAAACAAAATAGTTATTATTCAAAATTTATGATTATTAGCTCTCTGTAGAGATGATCTTAGATACGAACACCTTAGGATTGACAAGATAAGGTCCCTTTTTGGAATTATTAGTGTCTATTATCTATTTTTGTTGATAATTAAGTTATCAACCAATAGTGCATTTATTGATTTAATATCTATAATTTGTAATTAAGAAGTTGTATGTTACACATTAAAAAATAGTCATCTTTAAATTGGAGAATATGGAATTAAAAACAAAAAACCTATGTTGTGGTAACATGCCAAGTAAAACCAATTTGCACAGCAAAGTTTTGGTTGAATATTCAGGTGATTGCGTCCTCACCTTGAATCTTCAATGTGGTCCTGTTTGTTGGGTAGTGCAATATTGGGGAGATGTTTTTTGTACGTGAATTGGTAAAGGATCTAAGATGCTATAGAAACTTGGAAGAGATTTGTTGTACTATGATACACTTTGTTCATTATGTTTGAAAAATATGGAAAGATAGAGATAACTAAAACTTGATTGATGATGAGTCTAAGAATATAATAACGTGGGATGGAATTGTACATGTATATAAATTGGTTACTCTAATTGACTTGGAAATTTTCCGATTCAGTTTTTGTTATATCATGTGTTTGAATGTGAATTTTTCTATGCTACTAGTTTCATATGATATTTTATCCTTATGATAGACTTTGCTGATTAGTATGGAATTGTTGATATATTTAGGTAGTGATGTGTGTGAACACATTAGGACTGCCGGGGCACTTTTTTCCCTCTTTAGGAGGTTTTTTTCCCCCGGCTTGTATATACGCCTATTGCCCTAATGGGCTACTTATCTTTGTACATTCTCTAGTAATACATTCAGTATTGTGTGTTTGTGCTCCAAGCTTCTTCTTCTTCCTTGTGCTGTTCGCGTGCTTCTGCAGACGTCTAACTCCAACAATTGGTATCAGAGCAGGTCGTCGCTTCATCTAGGGCGCCATCGACACTCCTTCGTTTGCAATGTCAGAATCGCACGAATTTTGGTGAGCATACTCAACGTGTTTTCGAGATCAAAACAGCTTCGCTATGTGGTGCCAAAATCGCGATCTGAGCTCGTTTCGGCCTCCGAATGCACTATCGCAGCGCTTGTGTAGGCTATTTCGTCTTTTTGTGCCAAAGATATATACTAGTTTCTGTTCGCCAGTTTAAGCATCTCGAAGTCTGCTACAAGTCTAGCAGAACTCGTCTGAGCAATTCTGTTCAACTTTTTGAGATACAGTCAATTTTCTGCATCAAGGTATTTTAGTCATCGGCCATGGCTGAAAGCAGTGATGTATTCCGTATGTTGGCTGTTGAGGATAAGTTGGATGGTACCAACTACCCATTATGGGCTTATATGATGCGACATGTTTTGGTTGCAAAAGGATTGTGGAACATTGTGCAGGGTGTTGAAGACGTCCTGTTACACTTGTAACGACAGGTACTGCAAATACAGGTGCTGGAGCTGATGAAGATGGTGTCGAAGATGATATTCCGCAGATTCCTGTTCGTGCTGCTGTTTTTGTTGCACCTACTGCAGAGCAAATTTGTTGGGATGGCAGAGATGCCCAGGCACATGCATTGATAGCTTTGTCTGTCAAACGTGCCATTATTCCTCATATTCGCTCTTGCAGAACAGCTAGGGATGCTTGGGATACACTTACCACATTGTACCAAGCTAGGAATGAGGCTCGTGTTGCTTACCTCCGAAAACAGTTGGAGAGTGAGCACATGAATGAAGGTGATTCTATGGACAGTTTCCTAACGAAGATCAAAGATTCGAACGAACAATTGATTTCTGCAGATGAGGTTATACCAGATAGCTCACTTGTGCAGACCGTTCTGAATGGTCTTCCTGATTCATATCAGAGTTTTGCTTCTACTCTTCGGTTGATGATGAAAGGCAATCCGAATGCCTTATCATTTGAGGAGTTAGTCTCTGTTCTGTTGCAGGAAGATCAGTCGAGGCAGAACAGGTCCATTATGCGTGTTGCAGATCAAGCTTTCCTGGCTAGTCAGAAGGGCAAAGGAAAATGGAGCTCTTCTACTAGTAAGCAGAAATCTGCAAATGCTGCACATTCGAAGAACTAGGATAAAGATGAGAAGAAATCAGAACAGCAGAAATTGTTTTGCAAGTACTGTAAAGGGAATGATCATATCATAAAGAACTGTCCAAAACTGGCAAAGAAAAAGGAGGCTGGAATGGTTGTTGCAGAAGCCTCTACACCAAAAACAGAGTCTGCTAATCTTGTGCAGGAAGAAGAATGGGCGTTTACTACTGTTTGTAGTTTTGACCCATCTTCTCATGAGCAGTGCATGTCTGTAGTGGACTCAGATGTTTGGTACTTTGACAGTGGGGCGACCAAACATATTACCTCGCAGCGCAGTTTCTTCTCTTCACTCGAGCCTGCCCCTACAGGGAATACTGTCACATGCACCACCAACTCCTCTTATCCTGTTATGGGAGTTGGTAAGATCATTCTGACTATTGCTGATGGTAGTTCTTTCACCTTATCAGATGCTTTATTTGTGCTAGGGATCAAGAAGAATCTGTTATCAGTTACTACATTAGCCAAGATTGGCTTGGTTGTGAAATTCGTTGATGACAGGTGTACAGTTCATGATCTATCAAATGGTGATGTGATTATTGCTTCTGGCATTTTATGTCGTGGGCTGTATAAGCTCATAGAATATGAAAGATCTGTGAATGATTCGGCATGTGCAATTCATGATTCTCAGGCTATGTCAGATGCAAAGCTTTGGCATGCACGCTTTGGTCATCTGAATTTTGCTAGTTTGCTACGCATGCAAAAATCTGATATGGTGTCTTCTTTGCCCAAGCTTGAGGCACCTGGAAAACATGTATGTGAAGGCTGTATTTTGGGCAAAATGCAACGTTCCTCCTTTCCAAAAGATGGTTCAGTTCGGGCTACGCAGAAATTGCAGCTTGTACATAGTGATGTCTGTGGTGCTATGCAGACACCCTCTTTTGGGAATTACCTTTACTTCGTGACTTTCATTGATGATTTTTCCAGGCATGCATGGGTATATCCACTCAAAGCAAAGTCTGAAGTGTTCATGTGCTTTAAATAGTTTTTGGTTTTGGTTGAAAATCTATCAGCATGTAAAATGGGCACCCTTCGTTCTGATCGAGGGGGGGAATATATGTCTTCTGATTTTAATGCATTTTTGGCTGAACGTGGGATAAAACACCAGTGTACAGTGCCGTATACACCTCAACAGAATGGAGTTGCTGAACAAAAGAACAGGTCACTCATGGAGATGGCGAGGTGCATGGTCAAGAGTCAGGCTTTACCACATAGTTTCTGGCTTGAGGCTGTCATGTGTACAACATATGTACTGAACAGGTGTCCCACTAAAGCGCTGCAGTCTATCACTCCATATGAGGCTTGGCATGACCGCAAGCAATCTGTTGCTCATCTGCATGTTTTTGGTTGTTTGGCATATGCATTAGTGCATGAACAACATCACAAAAAATTGGATGATAAGGCAGTAAAATGTATTTTTGTTGGGTACAAATCTGAAAGTAAAGGCTATCGTCTATATCATCCATATACTAAACACATTTTGGTTAGCCCTGATGTTGTCTTTGTGGAAGATGCTATTCAGCCATTGCTTTCATGTACTAAGGAGACATCTGTTAGCTCCAAAGACATGTATGATACATTGATGCCTCTTTTTACAGGTGGATAGTCTAGTGCTGGTCTTAATGAAGCAACTTCTCAACCTTTGCAGGTTTCATATGATGATGCAGATCATTCTATTTCTGATGCAGATTTACATGATGCACTTGTTGATGAGAGAGCTGATATTGAGCAGGCAAAAACTATGCCAAAATGGCTGGTGCAGACTTTGCGTGACAACAAATTAGATGCACCTTTGTCATATCGTACTCGTTCAGGCTCTCATAGTGCCTCCTTTGCATCAGATTGCTATGCTATGGCTGCGTCTAGTCTCTGTGATGAGAATGAGCGTGTTTCTTTTGATGAAGCACAAAATTCAGAAAATTGGATGGCTGCCATGCAATCTCAATATGATGCTATAATGAAGAATGGTACATGGTTTTTATGTGACTTGCCTCCTGGCAAGAAGGCCATTGGCACTAAGTGGGTATACAAGCTGAAGCGTAAACCTGATGGTACAGTTGACAGGCATAAGGCTAGGCTTGTTGCAAAGGGTTATGCGCAGGAAAGAGGCATTGATTTTGATGAGACCTTTGCACCTACATGCCGTATGACTACTGTTCGAAGCATTTGTGCACTTGCAGCCCATCATGGTTGGAATGTACATCAGTTGGACATTAAAACAACATTTCTGAATGGTGACTTGCATGAAGAAGTGTATGTTTTTTTGCCTCGTGGCTTTGTGCAGAAAGGGCATGAAAACCAGGTGTGCAGGTTAAAGAAGGCATTATATGGTTTAAAGCAAGCACCACATGCTTGGTATGAGAAGATACATGCCTATCTGGTTGCACATGGTTTTCTGAACAGTCCAATTGAAAGCACCTTATATGTTAAGCGTGCTAATGATGTGCTTCTGATCATTGTTATCTATGTTGATGACATGCTACTCACTGGTCCTATTGAGAAGCATATTGCTGATTTCAAGGCTGATTTGCATGCCTCATTTGAGATGTCTGATTTGGGGCATTTGCATCACTATTTGGGCATTCAGTTTATGCAAGTTGATGGTGGAATGGCTTTGGGTCAAACGAAATATATTGACACATTATTGCAGCGTTTTGGCCTTGAAGACTGTAAGCCTATTGCCACTCCTATGGAGACAGGTTTACGCTTGAGTCTTCATGATGCTGGAGATGCATTTGATGCTGTTCTCTATCAGCAGGCTATTGAATGCTTGATTTACTTATGCATTACTCGGCCAGATATTCAGTTTGTTTTCTCACAGATGAGCAGGTTTATGCATTGCCCAAGAGTCACACATTGGAAGGGGGTTAAGCGCATCTTTTGCTACGTGAGTGGTACTCGACTACTTGGGTTGTTTTATCCCAAGGGAGGATCACTACCACTAGATTTGCATGCTTTTTCTGACTCAAATTGGGCTGGTTGCTATGACACTCATGTGTCCACAAGTGGTTTTTGCTTCATGCTTGGTAGATCATGTATATCTTGGTTGAGCAAGAAGCAGCCTACTGTGGCCACTTCTAATTGTGAGGCTGAGTATAGGGCAGCTTTCACAGCGACTGTTGAGTGTGTGTGGCTCAGACGCCTTATGGTTGATTTGGGTGTTGGCCAGTCTTCTGCCACCACCATCTTCACTGAAAGTCAGAGCGCATTGGCAGTTGCGAGGAACCCTGTGTTCCATGCTCGCACTAAGCACATTGAGGTGCATTATCACTATGTCAGGGAGAGGTTCTCTGCTGGGGAGATCAGCTTGGCATATGTGCCCATGTAGGAGAACATTGTAGACCTTTTCACGAAGGCTCTGCCTAGGGAGAAGTTTGAAGCTTTCCGCAAAGCTTTGGGCTTACTTCCTTTTGTGGAGTGATTTCAACATAGCTTGGCACTTCCTTATACATGAGTGCCAGCTCCTTGTTCATCGCATCACACCCAGGGGGGATTTGTTGATATATTTAGGTAGTGATGTGTGTGAACACTCTAGGACTGCCGGGGCACTTTTTTCCCTCTTTAGGAGGTTTTTTTCCCCCGGCTTGTATATACGCCTATTGCCCTAATGGGCTACTTATCTTTTTACATTCTCTAGTAATACATTCAGTAATGTGTGTTTGTGCTCCAAGCTTCTTCTTCTTCCTTGTGCTGTTCGCGTGCTTCTGCAGACGTCTAACTCCAACAGGAATGTGAATTAAGCGCACAATATTAGCAAGACCATATTGGTTAATTGGGAATGGTAATCTATGATTCATAAAGTTGATGTTGAATTGGAGAAAGATAGATGGAAAAGGGGAAGTAGTTAGTTCTTATGGAAGCTTTATTGAAGTTTTGAGCTCTTGTTTAAATGATGTTTTGCCTCTAGATAATTTTTGTTCAATAACTAGATATCCATTTCTTAGCTTGAGTGTAAGATTTATATGAGTTGGATAAAGTGCAATCTATGCCATCTAGTATTTGAAGTTGCATGAGTGTTGGAAAGTAGATAATCATTTTGCATCATATGCCTCCAACATATTTATGTCTATAAGCGAGGTGTAGACTGATGACCTAAGCTATGAATTTAAGGTCATGAAAAACATTTGTCCTAAATCAATCATGTAGTGGTCTCAATATCAATCTTTGAATTTGATAAACTATAAACCTTGTTAGTTGGAAAAATGGGTTTGGTTCTACAATAAGATATATTTGCACTAAGCTTATGAATATGATTGAGAACATTGTTGTTTTTTGAGTTTTGTATACATATTCAATTAGGAGAATGTGTTGAATTCTAAAAAGCGAGAAGTATGTATTAGTGGGTTTTTTTTGTTAGTATGATGAGAGTATCCTTCTTATTTAGGTTGAGAAGAAGTTACGAACCTTTGATATATGGTGTAATGTTTTTATATGATTGTTCCTGTGAAGCAATAATCTAGTTCTAGGAACCAAGATTACCTCAAACAATAATATTTATTTAACTAATAGAAATGGAAGTGATCTTTGATATGTCACTTGGTTCTTAATTTGGTATTTCAAATAAGCAGGGATGAGTTACTTGAACTTAAGATTACATAAATTTTGTAAGAGTAATCTTAATGGGAATTTTCCTTTGTCTTTTAATGACATAGCATTTTGTTCCAAGGTAGTTTTGAACTTTCAAGCTAAAAGGCGTATGCTAATCTCAAACAGTAACAATCTCGATTAATAACACCTCTTTTTTTTACTTTATATAAGTTCTTTGGAAGCCTTGATGAATGCATATGTGTTGAACCTCTTGGATTTCAAAGACTATAAAAGCACACAAGCAACACATGGAAGAAGAAGAAGAAGAAGAAGAAGAAGAAGAAGAAGTAGAAGAAGAAGAAGAAGAAGAAGAGAAGAAGCAAAAGAAGAAGAAGAAGAAGAAGAAGAAGAAGAAGAAGAAGAAGAAGAAGAAGAAGAAGAAGAAGAAGAAGAAGAAGAAGAAGAAGAAGAAGAAGAAGCTTGGAGCACAACATTGAGTGTATTACTAAGTGAGTATACAAAGGTAAGTATCATGTTAGGGTTATAGGCATATATACAAGCCCCAAGAAAAAAAATCCTTAAGAGGGAAAAAGGTGCCCCGACAAGCCTAAGTGTGTTTACACACATCACTATCAAAATATATCAACGAATCCCCATTTGGAGTGATGTGGTGAACAAGGAGCTTACATTGAAGTATAAGGAAGTGCCAAGATGAAATCAATCTAGAAAAGGGAGTAAACCATTATCCTGTGCAGTCACATAAGCCAGAGTGATCTCTCCAACTGAGAATCTCTCCTTGACATAAGGATAGTGCACCTCAATATGCTTTATGTGAGCATGGACCACATGGTTCCTTGCAACGAATGTTGAAAGTGAGGTAGACCCAATATAGAAGTCACATTATCTTTGTAACACTTACCTTGCACTTATATATACATTGAATCAAATAAGACAGATGAATGACTATAAAGAATAGACAAGAGACAAGAGATAAGAATGAATAGCAAAGAGGCTAATCTAAATATTAAAATAATTGATGGAATAACTTTACATATATAACTTTTGGCTTGAGGCTGTTATGTGTGCAACATATGTACTTAATAGGTGTTCCACCAATTGTTTTGCTCATTGACATGTCTTTGGTTGTCTTGCATATGCATTAGTGCTTGAACAACAACAATGCAAAAAGCTGAATGATAAATTGGTGAAATCTTTTTTTTTGGGTACAATTCTAAAAGGAAAGGCTATCTTCTGTATGATCCACAACCTAAATGCATTTTGGTTAGCCATGTTGTTGTTTTTGTGGAAAATGCAATTCAACCTTACGTTCATGTACCAAGGAGACATCAGTTAGCTCGAAGGATGTGTATTACACTTTGCTTCCTCTTTTTACAAGTGGACACTCAAGTGACGGTCCAAATGAGGCAATTTCTCAACCTTTATAAGCTTTAAATGATGATGCATATCATTCCATTTCAGATGTAGATTTGCATGATATTGAATGACCACTATTCATAGCACTTGTGCACTTGCAACTCATCATGGTTGGAATGTACATCAGTTGGACATTGAAAATGCATGTTTGAGTGGTGATTTACATGAAGAAATATATGTCTTTTAGCTCTGTGTTTCATGTAGAAAGGGAAGGAAAACAAAGTATGCAGGTTGAAAAAGGCATTTTATGGTTTGAAGCAAGTACCACGTGCTTGGTATGAGAAGATACATGCCTACTTGCTAGCACATTGTTTTGAGAACAATCCAACTAAGATCATTTTATATGTTAAGCATCTAGATGATGTACTTCTAATGATTGTTGTATATGTTGATGACATGCTACTAATTGGTCCTAATCTAGTTGAATTTAAGGTTGATTTGCATGCCTCTTTTGAGATGTTAGATTTGGATAATTTGCATCATTATTTGTGGATTCAATATATGAAATTTGATGGGGAAATAAATTTGTTTCAAAGAAAATAAGATCACAAACCTATTGCCACTCCCATGAAATAGGTTTAAGGTTGAGTCTTCATGGTGCTCAAGATGCATTTGATGTTGTTCTCTATCACCAAGATTATCAAGAGTTGATTTACTTATGCATATCTTACTTGATATTCAACTTTTTGTCTCTCAGGTGAGCAAGTTTACGCATTGCCCAAGTGTCAACCATTGGTAGGGAGTTAAGTGCATCTTCTGCTTGTTGAGTGATATCTGCATACTTGTATTGTTTTATCCTAAGGAGGGACCATTACTACTAGATTTACATTCTTGTTTTGACTCAGATTGGGCTGGTTGCTATGACACTCGTGTGTCCACCAATGGTTTTTGCTTCATGCCTGGTAGCTCATGGATATCTTGGTTGAGCAACAAGCAACCTAACATGGCCACCTCTAGTTGTGAGGTTGAGTATAGCAAAGTTTTCATGGCAATTGTTGAGTGTGTGTGGCTCAAACACCTTGTGGCTGATTTGGGTGTTGGTTAGTCTTCTTCCACCACCATCTTTAGTGACAATCAAAGCAGATTGGCAGTTGCGAGGAACCCTATGTTTCATGCTCGCGTAAAGCACATTGATGTGCACTATGATCATGTCAAGGACATGTTCTCTGATAGAGATATCAGTTTGGCTTATGTGCCCACACATGAGAATGTTGCAAATTTTTTCACAAAGACTCTAGCTAGGGAGAAATTTGAAGTCTTTTCAAAGCTTTTGGATTAATTCCATTTCAGGATTCATCTCTTTCCACATAGCTTGGCACTTCCTTATACATGAGTGCTAGCTCCTTGTTCACCGCATCAGTCCCATGGGGGATTTATTGATATATTTTGGTAGTGATGTGTGTGAACACACTTAGGAATGATATAATCTTTTTCCCTCTTTAGGAGTTTATTTAACCTCACTTGCATATATCCCTATAACCCTAATGGGTAACTTACCTTTTGACATTTCACTTTTTAATACATTATGTATTGTGTTGTGCTCCAAGGTTATACTTCTTCCTTTTGTTGTTCATATGCTTTCATAGACCTCGAACTCCTACATAACAACATATGGAATATATCATTGCTTTCAACCATGGTGAGTGACTAGATACCCTAATGTGACAAGCAGAATGTATCTCAAACAATTGAACAAGATTACCCAAATGAGCTATGCTAGACCCATAGTAGACTTTGAGGTGCTTATATTAGAGAACCAAAAAGTGTATATATGTTTGGCAAAAAAGGACAAAATTTCATGCATAGTCACTTTGATAGTGCATTTGGAGGAAAAAACAAGCTCAAATCAAAATTTCAATGCCACAAAATGAAGCTTTTTTGAACTCCTCATTTCCTAGAGTATGTTGACCAATTTTCATGTGATCCTAAGATTGTAATCGCAAAGCTATTGATGACCACCTAGAGAAAGTGGTGATCTACTATAATACCAATTGTTGGAGCTCCACGTCTATGGAAAACACACAAAAAACACAAGAAAAAGGAATAATGTTGGAAAACAATGCAATATTGAATGTATTACCATGCGAATTTACAAAGATAATAGACCTACTAGGGTTATAGATGTATATACAAGATGGAGGAAAGAAACTGCTTAAAGAGGGAAAAAGTACCTCGATGATTGTAACTGTGTTTGCACACATAACTACCAAGACATATCAACAACCAGCGATTCTCACTTCTCCTCTTGAGGTACTAGGACCGAATGCATGGTACAACAAGAAGTCATGAACTAGAAACCAAATTTAACAAAAGCTATAAAAAAAAGTAGCATGTACACACATTGAGTGTGTGTAAATAAGAAGTGGGGAGTAGCAAAACGCCTCCAAAATAGCTCCATAACCTCTACATAGTAGCACCTAAGCCTTAGAGCAAAAGGACTAAGTTTATCTATTCTATATGTGCCCGTAAACACTTCCTTATATAATAAATTAATCCCTAGTGGAAAAATCATTGAAAATCATGAGAAAATCCCAAAAACTATAGAAAATTAAATTGGTAGTTCTTTCTTTCTTGATTTTATTTTTAGGTTTTTATAATTTGTGCTTAACCACAAAGGTTCATATGTTTTTTAATCTTGAAATATAGACCATTAATTAAATAAGTATGAAGAACAAAAACTTTTTTTAGAAGCACAACTAGGGTTTGGGTTTTGAGGGTTCATGTGATCTTAGATGGTAACATTTTATATATCAATGAATAAATCTGGATGATTTTTTCATGAATCTACAATAATAAGTTTTGATCAGCTTTGGCCAAAACATTCTTGAGAAATGAAAATGGTCTAAATTAGGGTTTGTTGGAAATTAGGGGTTTAGATGACAATGTCAATTGTTTCTAAGAATCCCCCTCTCAATGTCATATTGAGATAAGATTTAAGTATGATTTCATAATCTCTACGATTTTTAATGTCTACCTCTTGATAACACCACATATATATATATATATATATATATATATATATATATATATATATATATATATATATACATACATTACATTACATTCACGTAGAGTGGCCGCATGCTTTGCATTTCCAAATGGTGAAATATCATTTGATACAAAAAATTTGCAAAGTTCTAGGTCCACCATGAAATGCGAGGGGCATCCCCCTCCGAACAATGGTGTACTACTCTAACAACAACTTCTCATTGGATATTTGAGAAGTGAGAGAGGGAGAACGTTCAACCTATTATTTACAGTAGATTCACACAGAGTGGCCATATGCTTTGTATTTCCAAATGGCAAAATATCATTTGATACAAAAAATTTGCAAAGTTATGGGTCCACTCAGTGTTGATTTTTGACGTTCGTATGGCCCATTTTTAGCCTTTTTGAACGTAAAATAAAGCTAATGATTTTAATTACCCGTCAAAAAATAAATAAAAATCATAATATACAGGCATAAAGCGCTGTATTAACCTGCAAAATTGAAGGGCAAGGCTGCCCGTCAAAATGCAGCACTGTGTCCACTATGAAATGCGATGGGCATCCCCCATCTGAACAATGGTGTACTGCTCTGACAAGAGCTTTTCATTGGATATTTGAGAAGTCCAACCACTAGTATGACTGATAAGTTTTGCTCTTTAAATACAGTTGTCGCCCTGTGTGAGGGAAAATGGAACTCAAGCTGAGTCATAAAAATTGTGCCGCTTTGTCTCACTCCACCCCTTAATAAGTTGTGCCCCTTTCATTCTTGTACACTTGATTATCATTATGACATCATCACTTATGTATTTGTTTCAATACTTTGAACATGTTTTCATATAACTCTCCCCTTTTTAAATTATAAGCGTTCCACACTTCAATTTTTTCATACGCGTATTCATATTGAAGCAAGAAAAATAGTTCATTGATAAGTTTTTGCACAAATTCTTTTCTCTCAAGCACAAGTTCCTATTGAACCACCATTTTTGGCTTCTCCTTCTCCTATAAAGAAATATCCTTGTAATCGCACTAGATTTATTGTCTGTCTTCTTCTTAAGGTGCTCGCCCCTCAATTTAGTACTTCTCACTTTGTATTTTGATAAGGGTTCCTTTGTATTTTCATAAGGATCCGTTACCTTCCTTTCGCATATTCTACGGCCTTCAATTGTATTTCTCAAGAGGTTTCTTTACCCTCTTCTTCCGGGACACCATTTTTCACCAAGTCGCCTCCTCTTTATAACTTCACAAATATAAGAAGACTCCATTAGGTGTGTGATTTGGGAAGCTATTCTAAGCCTCCAAAGTGTGTCCCTAAGTGCATTTTGGGCTATTATAAGCCCTCTTAAGGTGTCAACAAGTGGAAAGGGCTACTCTAAGCCCCAACCCCACCTATTTCAAACTTTGGTGTCGATCTCATTTTGCAAGTGTGGTGATTCATTTTCGAATTTCAATTCGCTTCAATGGCGATAACGTCCACTATTTTGAAATTAAGGCTTGAAATATTCAACTCAAGAATAATTGGAAAAACTTAAGGATGGCTTTAAATAGTAGCATCAATAGTTATATTCTTAAGATAAAAGAGATTGAAGATGCCTTAGGATCAATAGGAAGCTCGATCAATGATGATGATTTGGTAGCTCATACATTTAATAGGTTAAGAGATTATGGAAAATGGAGATCATTCACTACTTCAATATATATGAGGGAATCCTTATTAGATTTGAGCAATTAATCAAACTCACGGTGATCGAGGAGATGAGGCTCAATGGAGGTCATCCAAAGGGAAATTAAGCCCAAGTCTTTTATGCACATAAAGTCAAAGGAAAGAGAGTTGGACCTAATGGACAAGTCAAAAGTAAAGGAGGATCAAGAAATGATCAAGAAGCTTCAAGTCAATGTTATGCAAAGGGGAGAGGAACATAAAGAGGAAGAGGAAGTCAACCTCAAGGAAAGGAGTACACAAAGGAATGTTGTAATTGTGGCAAGCCGAGCCACTTTGCAAGGAATTGTTATTCAAAGGACAATCAAGGAGGCTACAAGAAGAATCAAGGTAACTTTGCAACCACTTCCAATACATCATAGAACGATAATCTCTTAGCCATGATGCAAAGAACTGGTAGGAAAGAAGACCTAGATGCCACATGGTACATTGATAGCGGATGTTTAAATCACATGAGCTGCAATAGGGAAATGTTTTGCAATTTGCATGTAATAGGCACACAAGGACATGTAGAAATAGAAGACATGGAACATAGGATCACATGCATAGGTGATGTTCCTTTGGAGTAAAATCAAAATGCAAAGTGTCTCAAAGATGTGTTGCATATGCTTACAATCACAAAAATGTAGTATTAGTTAGGGAGACAATTGAAAGAGGCTATGTGAACAAGTTGAACAACAAAGGATGTTTGTGGAAGATCAAAGCAAGGCTACAAGATGATAGCTAAAGGAAAGAAGGAAGGGAGGTTATTCACTATGGAGGTAAGAACACCCTCATCCCATATGGTCTATTTGAAATTTGGCTACAATCAAATAACTCAAGTGGATTTGTGGCACAAGAGGATTAGGCTTGTAAACCTTCAACATTAGGGGAAAAAATGAACCCTGCATGGGCCTTATAAGGATCCCTAATTTTTCGGGATTAAGGTTAATTCTATTCTTGTTTATGGGGATAAAGTGCATTTAATGGGGTACTTTTTAGTAGGCTGGAATAGGCTTTTTTTTTAAGGCTTTGCTAGGCCTCTCTCTTTCTTCTTCTAGAGAGAGAGCAAGAGAATCTACACTTTTTTTAAAAAGTCTCATTTTCAGTGTATATTAACTCAAAAGGGCTAGTTTTTTATATATATGTCAGAAATCACTTTTTTGGGCCCATTTTTTGAAGTTTCTTTTAGAAAAAGTATAATTTTCAAACTCCCTCCAAAAGTAAGTACCACATCATCAAATCCGTGACTATGCTTCCCCCAAAAAATGACTTTTTTTAAATTTCATCATTTTCAGCCATACACAGTGGAAAAATACACTTTAACCCATACACATACAAGAAAACATATTTTCTGAGCAAAAAATATGTTTTAGAGTCCCTTCCAACCAGTTTTCTATCTTCGTTTTTGATATTGCTGGTCATTAGCAAAGATGGTGTTGACATGTATCACAAACTTCACAATAGAACGTCCTCATGTTCCTGCATCAACAAGTATCCATGTTCGTGTGCCTAGAGAGTTTGCTCCAAATACACGATGCAACAATGATGCCAATTCTCAAAATGAACGTCGTGTATCTAGAGAAAAAAATATTGATCTTTGGACTCATGGTTCACTATATCCTCTTGATCCAATATCTTCTTACCATCCAACATTCCATAACCTCTCAACTTTACTTTAGTTCATTGGTACGGATGAAGCTGGACTATTAGGTTACTGCAAGCAATTATCTACACATTCACATGCTACTGCTAAGTATTGGTTCCAACAATATCAACTCCATCATATGAGGGTGGTCGCTTTAGAAAGCACAATCATATCTTTACAAAAACAACTTGCAGATTTGGACCAGGATATAGAAGCAAAACAAAGCACAATTTCAAAGTTAACTGTCAATCTCTCGCAACTGAAAGAGGCTCCACTTGGTATGAGACATAGGAAAAGAGCATTATCATCCTCTGAAGCTCTTTCAATAGGTGGCGGAGCATGCAAACGACATATATATGCAACAAGGTGAGTATTTGTTTTACTTTGATATGTTTTAATGAAGATTTGTAATGGAATCTTTCATTGTGTAGGTCGTTTATTCAAGACATAACTGCTTCATCAACAACACAAAACCAATTCAAGCTGATGAATAGCTGTATAAACACCAAAGAAATCACTTCTACTTTAGACTCACCCATAGGAAAGTGTATTAGAGTTGTTGTTGAAGCTGAGTTTTCAAAGAAGTTAAAAAACCTTATCACAGTGCAAGATGTGCAGGCAATATGTGACGAAGCAGGCATCAGTAGAAATGGGTATACTGCAATGTACACCCTTCTAAGGGAAGCCTTACAAGCAGAAGGTATTTCTCAAAGTATATTTCCATGCCCATATAAAGTGTCTGTAAAAAAAAAACTTCAAATGAGGATGTGACTCATACTATTGGACAATATTTATTCATAGAAGACACCATGCCTGCCTCTGTTTATCATCCAAATATTCCCAAGAAGCAATAAAAAATCCTATCTACACAAGGATTCAACGATATATTTATGGATCTTCAGAAACTTCAACAAGCAATGGTTCACTTTTATAGTTCAACAATCAAAGGTACCTCTACTACATTTTATTTGGTGTTGAAGTTTTATTGCATTCAAGTGTCATATTAAGATAATGTTTTCTCTTTTGTGCAGACTGTAATGTTAAGTTAAAGTTCATACTAAAGGTTGATGAGTGTCAAATCATAAAGGGTCGGCGACTAGAAAGGTTGAGCATGATGCTAATGAATGAAGTTATGGACCATGCAATGAGTGAATGAAACTTTAGGATCCACTTCCCATTTGACTTACAATGTGCAATCAGAGAGAGATATCTAGTGGTTAGGTGCTATATAAGTTTCCAAAGAAACAAACAATGTTATTTTGTGGATTTTTAGTAGTGTTCCATGGATTACGGAAGTAATCTCTTCTCAAATACATGGGCAAAAGCTATTTGTAGATGATATAGGTGATTTTGAGGTAGAATGGCATTTGGGTGGAGACCTTAAGAGTATAAAATGCATGTTAGGTTGTAAACAAGGAGCATCTTCTCTCTATCCTTGCCCATATTGTACACAAGGTTACAAAGGATCTAAGAGACTTTCTAAACCTGCAAGGGCATTGATGAGAGTTGATGAAGAAACTGATGGAACAAACTCATCGAATCGTAGGGAATGGGAGATATCACTTTTGAGGTGTCCAATGTTACAGGAACCGACTCGTGATAAAATAAGCAATGATTGGAACCCCATTATTCCATTTCCATTAGTCAATGTTCACTTTTGTACTTTGCATGCATTCATGAGGATCTTTGATAGGCTTTTGAAGCTCCATGTTGAATATACATTTGCAATGAAACCACTAGAGAGGTCTACAATAGCAATCCAAAAGATAGAATCTTTTGAATTCTATAGGTTGTCATGGTGGCCACGTATCTTTAGTTGTTAAGAAGTATGGTGAGTCTCAAGAGATTTTACAACAAGTTTCAATGACTGGGAAGAAGGCAAGACATTTCTTTAAAAGAGATGTGAATAGTCAAGATGATGGGAAATGGGAGCTTTGGAAGGATCTCTGTTCAATTACGATAGACAATGATAGTTAGGTTGATCTCATTAACAAGCAAAAGAAGGTTTGGTCATCGTTAGATCAATTGTTATATTTGATGTGTTTGGTTTCCACTAATGCTTCACAACGAGAATTATTCCAAGTGACTTTGAAGGAGTTTACACAGTCATTCATCTTATCTTGGGGAGAAAGCAACATTACACATTACATAGTAAGTTTTGCTTATATTTTTTTATTTGGTCTTAAGCACCATGTGTATATCTTATTGACTAGAGCATAGCATATTCTTTTTGCACATGGAGCATATTTTATGAATCGATATGGATCACTGGACATTTTTAGTACACAAGGAATGGCGAAGTCACATTATAGAGCTAGAGGTGTTTACTTTAAAAACACTCGTCATGGGGGTGGTCTACTCCAATAAAACTATTTAGAAGAAATGTTCAACCGACATTCGCTAGAAAATATCTAATGGAATGAGCATGTGAGTCACGAATAGCAAAGATTACATGAAAGCTACAACATGATATTGCAAGAGAGAAGTGGAGGTCATCATTAGGACCACTACATCATGCCCAATGGCGTGCACAAAGAGTCAGTGAGGGTTCTGCTTGGAAATAGTTTCCAAACTCTTAAAATGCATTTTTCTTTTCAAGGTTTTTATAACTCCTTTCACTTCAAATAAAATTTCAATGTTTTTGTGACTACATTTTTAATGTCTTAAAACTAATTTTTATCCATTTAAATGTGAGCAGGACAATTCTTAAGTGAAAGGCTATAAATAAAGGTGTCCTTCCTCATTTTACTACTTTACAACCTAAGAGAATGGCACGCACAAAGCAGACTGCTAGAAAGGATCATGTCGTCTACCCTAGCCATGTGCAAGGTACTCAACGCCCAACATGGATAACACCCCACAAGAAGGGTCGAACCACAAGCTACTCTTCTAGACAAAACTCGAGTGCAGGGACACACTCTGGTAGCAGTCCATCGGGGGGGGATGAAGCTTCACAAGAGAGGGATGTAACATAAGAAATAAATTATTCCCCTCCCACATCTAATGATGAGCCCCCAATGAGGACACCACTCAAGGCAAGGCCCAAACAACAAGGACAAAGGCAAGTAGTGATGGAGACAACATCAAATTTAGAGAGTTCCTCGGATGAAGAAAGTATAAACGAGCCACCATGGAACAATGATCATATCCCCATGAACCATCGAGTAACACAAGGAAAGACACTCCCCGTAGGACAAGGACAAAGACCAACTGATGAAGAAAGAGAGCAAGGTCAGGTAGAGGAAGTAAATGATGAAGCAAGACCATCTAGGTGTGCTCCAAGAAGAAAGAAGAACTATCAACCACGTCGTAGACCACAATGAACACAACCCAACATCCCCCCAAATGCAAGAGCACCGCAAAGGTGCAGAAATCAAACCAGAGCCTTTGCAGAGATTCGACACTATCAAAAGTCTGTGGAGCTTCTTATTCCACGAAGGTCATTTGCAAGAGTTGTGAAGGAAGAGATCCAACGCTATTGCACTAGACTTCGTATCCAAGGGATAGCAATTGAAGCCCTCCAAGAAGCTGCATAGGCATATCTTATTTCAATGTTGGAGGACTCTAACCTATGTGCCATCCATGCAAAGAGAGTGACAATACAACCTAAAGATTTGCAGCTAGCTAGAAGAATTAGAGGGAATAACCCTTAACAATATTTGTACTCCCTTGTTTGGAGAACTTTTTGTTGATATATTTAGGTAGTGATGTGTGTGAACACACTAGGACCGCCGGGGCACTTTTTTCCCTCTTTAGGAGGTTTTTTTCCCTCGGCTTGTATATACGTCTATTGCCCTAATGGGCTACTTATCTTTGTACATTCTCTAGTAATACATTCAGTATTGTGTGTTTGTGATCCAAGCTTCTTCTTCTTCCTTGTGCTGTTCGCGTGCTTCCGCAGACGTCTATCTCCAACAATTGGTATCAGAGAGCAGGTCGTTGCTTCTTCTAGGGTGCCGTCGACACTCCTCCGTTTGCAGTCTTAGATTTGCACGAAATTTGGTGAGCATACTCGGGGTGTTTCCAAGATCAAAACAGCTTCGCATTGTGGTGCCAAAATCGCGATCTCAGCTCGTTTCGGCCTCCGAACGCACTATCGTAGTGCTTGTGCAAGCTATTTCGTCCTTTTGTGCCAAAGGTATATACTAGTTTCTGTTCGCCAGTTTAAGCGTCTCGAAGTCTGCTACAAGTCTAGCAGAACTCGTCTAGGCAGTTCCGTTCAACTTTTTGAGATACAGTCAATTTTCTGCATCAAGGTATTTTAGTCACCGGCCATGGCTGAAAGCAGTGATGTATTCCGTATGTTGGCTGTTGAGGATAAGTTGGATGGTACTAACTACCCATTATGGGCTTATATGATGCGACATGTACTCGTTGCAAAAGGATTGTGGAACATTGTGCAGGGTGTTGAAAGACGTCTTGTTACACCTGTAACGACAGGTACTGCAAATACAGGTGCTGGAGCTGATGAAGATGGTGTTGAAGATGATATTCCGCAGATTCCTATTCGTGCTTTTGTTTCTGTTGCACCTACTGCAGAGCAGATTCACTAGGATAGCAGAGATGCCCAGGCACATGCATTGATAGCTTTTTCTGTCAAACGTGCCATTATTCCTCACATTCGCTCTTGCAGAACAGCAAAGGATGCTTGGGATACACTTACCACTTTGTACCAGGCTAGGAATGAGGCTCGTGTTGCTTACCTCTGAAAACAGTTGGAGAGTGAGCACATGAATGAAGGTGATTCCGAAGTGTTCATGTGCTTCAAACTGTTTTTGGTTTTGGCTGAAAATCTGTCAGCATGTAAAATGGGCACCCTCCGTTCTGATCGAGGGGGGGAATATATGTCTCCAGATTTTAATGCATTTCTCGCTGAACGTAGGATAAAACACCAGTGTATAGTGCCGTATACACCTCAACAGAATGGAGTTGCTGAACGAAAGAACAGGTCACTCATGGAGATGGCGAGGTGCATGGTCAAAAGTCAGGCTTTACCACAGTTTCTGGCTTGAGGCTGTCATGTGTGCAGCATATGTATTGAACAGGTGTCCCACTAAAGCGTTGCAGTCTATCACTCCATATGAGGCTTGGCATGACCGCAAGCCATCTGTTGCTCATCTGCGTGTTTTTGGTTGTTTGACATATGCATTAGTGCCTGAACAACATCGCAGAAAATTGGATGATAAGGGAGTAAAATGTATTTTTGTTGGGTACAGTTCTGAAAGTAAAGGCTATCGTCTGTATCATCCACAGACTAAACGCATTCTGGTTAGCCGTGATGTTGTCTTTGTGGAAGATGCTATTCAGCCATTGCTTCATGTACTAAGGAGACATCTGTTAGCTCCAAAGACATGTATGATACGTTGATGCCTCTTTTTACAGGTGGACAATCTAGTGCTGGTCCTAATGAGGCAACTTCTCAGTCCTTGCAGGTTTCATATGATGATGCAGATCATTCTATTTCTGATGCAGATTTACATGATGCACTTGTTGATGAGAGAGCTGATATTGAGCAGGCAAAAACTATGCCAAAATGGCTAGTGCTTACTTTGCGTGACAGCAAATTAGATGCACCTTTGTCATATCGTACTCGTTCAGGCTCTCATAGTGCCTCCTTTGCATCAGATTGCTATGCTATGGCTGTGTCTAGTCTCTGTGATGAGAATGAGCCTGTTTCTTTTGATGAAGCACATAATTCAGAAAATTGGATGGCTGCCATGCAATCTGAATATGATGCTATAATAAAGAATGGTACATGGTCTTTATGTGACTTGCCTCCTGGCAAGGAGGTCATTGGCACTAAGTGGGTATACAAGCTGAAGCGTAAACCTGATGGTACAGTTGACATGTATAAGGCTAGGCTTGTTGCAAAGGGTTATGCGCAGGAAAGAGGCATTGATTTTGATGAGACCTTTGCACCTACATGCCGTATGACTACTGTTCGGAGCATTTGTGCACTTGCAGCCCATCATGGTTGGAATGTACATCAGTTGGACATTAAAACATCATTTCTGAATGGTGACTTACATGAAGAAGTGTATGTTTTTCAGCCCCGTGGCTTTGTGCAGAAAGGGCATGAAAACCAGGTGTGCAGGTTAAAGAAGGCATTATATGGTTTAAAGCAAGCACCACGTGCTTGGTATGAGAAGATACATGCCTATCTGGTTGCACATGGTTTTGTGAACAGTCCAACTGAAAGCACCTTATATGTTAAGCGTGCTAATGATGTGCTTCTGATCATTGTTGTCTATGTTGATGACATGCTACTCACTGGTCCTATTGAGAAGCATATTGCTGATTTCAAGGCTGATTTGCATGCCTCATTTGAGATGTCTGATTTGGGGCATTTGCATCACTATTTGGGCATTCAGTTTATGCAAGTTGATGGTGGAATGGCTTTGTGTCAAACGAAATATATTGACACATTATTGCAGTGTTTTGGCCTTGAAGACTGTAAGCCTATTGCCACTCCTATGGAGATAGGTTTACGATTGAGTCTTCATGATGCTGGAGATGCATTTGATGCTATTCTCTATCAGCAGGCTATTGGATGCTTGATTTACTTATGCATTACTCGGCCAGATATTCAGTTTGCTCTCTCACAGATGAGCAGGTTTATGCATTGCCTAGGAGTCACGCATTGGAAGGCGGTTAAGCGCATCTTTCGCTACTTGAGTGGTACTCGGCTACTTGGGTTGTTTTATCCCAAGGGGGGATCACTACCGCCAGATTTGCATGCTTTTTCTGACTCAGATTGGGCTGGTTGCTATGACACTCGTGTGTCCACCAGTGGTTTTTGCTTCATGCTTGGTAGCTCATGTTTATCTTGGTTGAGCAAGAAGAAGCCTACTGTGGCCACTTCCAGTTGTGAGGCTGAGTATAGGGCAACTTTCACAGTGACTGTTGAGTGTGTGTGGCTCAGACGCCTTATGGCTGATTTGGGTGTTGGCCAGTCTTCTGCCACCACCATCTTCACTGACAGTTAGAGCACATTGGCAGTTGCGAGGAACCCTGTGTTCCATGCTCGCACTAAGCACATTGAGGTGCATTATCACTATGTCAAGGAGAGGTTCTCTGCTGGGGAGATTAGCTTGGCATATGTGCCCACGCAGGAGAACATTGCAGACCTTTTTACGAAGGCTCTGCCTAGGGAGAAGTTTGAAGCTTTCCGCAAAGCTTTGGGCTTACTTCCTTTTGTGGAGTGATTTCGACATAGCTTGGCACTTCCTTATACATGATTGCCAACTCCTTGTTCACCGCATCACTCCCAGGGGGGATTTGTTGATATATTTAGGTAGTGATGTGTGTGAACACACTAGGACCGCCGAGGCACTTTTTTCCCTCTTTAGGAGGTTTTTTTCCCCCGGCTTGTATATACGCCTATTGCCCTAATGGGCTACTTATCTTTGTACATTCTCTAGTAATACATTCAGTATTGTGTGTTTGTGCTCCAAGCTTCTTCTTCTTCCTTGTGCTGTTCGTGTGCTTCCGCAGACGTCTATCTCCAACAATTTTTGTATATCCCAAATGATGAATATTTTGTAAATCCCAAATGATGAATATAATCTTTTTCTTCTTATATTTGCTCTCCCAAGTATTTAACTCTTAGTGTACATGTTTTGAAGTCTAATTTTCCTATGTATCTAGGTGTCTTTTTCCAGTACCTCTTTGAAGTGTTTTGCATAGTTTAATCACTCTTTTTGCTGTAATACTTGTAAGTGCTGTTGCTATATATTGCATCCAAGGGCCAAATATTACCAAAAAAAGCCTGCCACAGAAACACGGGGATGGGCCCTGCAAAAGTTTTGCAGGGCCTATCCCCACGTTTCTGTGGAAGGCCTTTTTTTTGCATTTGTAAGCCATGAAACCACATGCCATGCACATTGGAGCATATGATTGGCCTTAGATTGGGTGCACCACATGCTAACCCTTTGACCAATAGCTAAACAATGTTGATCAACATTCAAATGTACTTATTTATTGCTGCATGCTTATATGCATCCATAGGAGTCTAAATTTTCTCTAATGATTGCACATAAGAAGAGTATTCCACAATTCTCCAAGTCTAGGTTGTAATTGAGGGACATAGACTTCCAATATAGGGAACCTAGTGCATGGGATGGCCTAGGAATGCAAAAAAAAGGCCTACCATAGAAACGGGGGGATGGGCCCCGCAAAATTTTTGCAGGGCCCATCCTCGTGTTTCTATGGCATGCCTTTTTTTTCGCATTTCTAGGCCATCCCATGATTTTGGGCAACAAAAATGACAAGAATGATTGGAAAAAAACTGATTAAAGTGTGCAAAAGTTAAGAGATTGTCAAAAACATAAAGACAACACACATGGAAATTTGAAAAACAATAATTAGTATTATAAAGTTTTTACAATTGGCTCTTGGCCTTGAGCCTCTCCACTACATTCTTTCTTCTCTGAAAAGACAGTGGCAATTGGTAAGTCAAAACTGATTGGGATATTAACTGAGGGTCTGTCAATCCAAGACCTAAAGCTATTCCTATTTGACCTAATATTTTTCCTCTAAAGTTAACTCCTAGGATAGTAAGGGCAAAGCACCAAAAATATACAATTGGTCCCTTGCATTATTGTAGATAGGCACAAAACTTTGCTCAAGGCCTTCAGACACTAAGTCATGAAGTGTCCTTGAGGGGAAAAGTCCTTGTGGATTATGGCAAAATCTTCCTTTGGCAATTTTCCAATGTAATGTGCCAGGGAAGAGCCATGGCCACGGGCAACATGGTCACCACCACTCCTTGCTGCAAATTTATCCACTTCAATTGCT
Organism: Ceratopteris richardii; assembly: GCA_020310875.1. Classification (NCBI taxonomy): domain Eukaryota; kingdom Viridiplantae; phylum Streptophyta; class Polypodiopsida; order Polypodiales; family Pteridaceae; genus Ceratopteris; species Ceratopteris richardii. The sequence goes on from CM035407.1 coordinate 156,881,221, forward strand.
TCCTGCACATAGACAATCATAAAATTAAATAGATACATCTTGTATGAATATGAGACAACCATAAATGTCATTAGATACTTACATCTTGAAGCCTATCTTCATCCTCTCCTCTTCCCATTGCATCTAGTGGAATCGATGAGTGGGCCATGCCACTTTGCTCCACAACAAGGGATGTTGGAATCTTCTTCTCCAAAATTCTTTCCCTTGCTGCTACCAGATCTTCTTTAGTGGCACCTTGGTTGGCATGGCTCAAAATCTCTTCACACACAAATGCAATGGTGTCTGCAACTGAATCACCAAGTGGAATTGTTTCCTTTTCGATAATGTCAGAAGTGTTTTCCATGGGAACATCCAAGGTTGAGCAGAAAATACTAAGGCATTCGTCGAGGCGTAGACCGAATGCCTTCTCAATATCGTGCAGGAACAAAAATTCCTCTCCATCGACAAGTACAACTGAAAACATTTCCATCTCTACCTCTGTTAGAGTGGGTTCCACGGGCTCTAAGTTGGAGGGTGGACTATTCTGTGTACTTGATTCCTTTAATTTGTCCACTACTCCTCGTGGAAATTCTTTGGAAATTTTTTGACTCTCTTCTAATAAGTTGAGAGCTTCTGTCTAGGGTTCCTTCTTGTCATCTACAAAACCCCCAGTAACAAGATGGGGTAGGTCCATGGGTGTAGGTTCGGGCTTCTCATTGACAAAAAAGATGATTGTTGCAACATAGGAAAGATATTTTCTTCCCATTTTCCTTTTCTTATTTAATTGTTTAATTAAGGGCACTGTGGCATCTAACAAGTGCCCTGAATCCTCAGCAATAGCCACGAAACGCTTTAAGCGCTTCGCAAATGCCTCATCGCCTTTATGAATGTAGAAAAGTAGGTCACAGGGGACCCATTTACACTCATATGCTGGAATATCTATAACATATCTTAATATATAGAATTCCATAAAATCTGTGATCTCATTGATCACATCGGAGTTCATGGCTATTGTCCCTTCAAGATTAGGGACTCTATAGACTAGGTCATACAAATCCGTACGACTGTTGTAGTCTGTACTGTCCAAAAACTCCATGAATAGATCTTGAGGAGATTTCATGGGAGTGGAAGTGCTAGTAGCCATTGCTTGCGCGCGAGAATTATAGTGGCTTGTTTGTGCTTTCTAGCTCTTTGAGAGTGCAAATGTGAGAAATGAGCACATAGAACCCATTTTTATAGCAGTTTCAAGTTTTTAAATTGAGTGGGCCCACTTTTAAAAGTATAGAATAAAGAAGTGCAATTTCAAAAAATGTGTTTCTGATGACAAATTCACAGAAAAAACATGAGCAACCACATTTCAAAGTAGCGAACATAGACTTTTTGACATTCCAAAAGTTTTGAAATTACAATTGCAGAGAAGAAGGTATATACAATATCTAACATGCATTAATTGTCCTACTTTTTACAAGGTTCTTGAAAGTGAAAAAACCATGAGATACAATGACCAGGGCCCATGAAGTGACATTATCAGGTTGCAAAAGAACTATGACAATGAAAGTTCTGTTCCATCTTTGCTCCAATCTACAAGGACTTTCATTTTGTATTCCAATCTTCTGCCCACCTGTAATCAATTTGCAAGAAATTGGTCATTAAAGTAAAATAAGCAATAATGAAAAGATTACTTTAACAAAAGCACAAAACTTTTCTCACCTTATGTCCTTGAATTTTGAATTTGGATTGAGTTAGTCCTTAAAACCCCATAATCACCAAGTGTTCTCTCAGATTAGCCAAGGTCCAATGGTTATTCACTAAAATAGTTTCTGTTTCATTGTTGGGCAATCTAAGTTTTATTTCAAATGAATGTAAAGATCCCTTTGAACTTTGAAATGGTATCCATTTGCCAAGTTTGCACATTAAAGGATCATAGTAGAATCTGATGTATAATGTACGTTGTTTCAAATATCGAAATCCTATACCTGTTCCACCTATTTTACAAAGATATTTATCACCTTTTGCAATTCCTTCTACCAAAACCCAATTTTCACCAAGAAGACTTTCGACTTCCTCATATGTGATATCTTTACACAAGAACATGGTGGAAGTCTCTTGGAATGAGAATCCTTGGAATAGATATACAAAACAATGAATGGGAAAAGACTAGTGCAAACCTACAGACCTAGACACTTGTGAATTTCAAAGAGTTATGTACATCCATTACCATCTTGTGCTTCAAAGATGATACGGACCATATATCAGGTTTTGGCCACTCCAAGCTAAGAAGAGAATGTACTTCAATTCTCTCTAACCTTCCAAAACCATACATTGTAGAGGGTACAACATATCTATGTGTGTAAAAGAAAACTCTATCATGGTAAAGTTGAGCAGGAGATATTTCTAGAAAGACTAGTGCACCAACATCTGCATGCAATGCTTGGAAAGTACCTGTAAGACTATGAAGTGGTTGCTCTTCCACGAAAGTAGAAGGAAATATATATCAAACAAACAAAAATTTATTTAAATAGTTTAGAAATATATCCGACACAAGAAAACATAAAATATTGTAGAGTAATACTTAATGTGACATGTATTCACCACCACGATCCGTGCGTAGAGTCAAAAGCTTTTGTGAAGAAAAATTTTCAGCCATAGCAAAAAATGCTTTGAAACAAGAAAATACCTCATTCTTTGCTTTCATAGGATACACCCATGTATGACGAGTAGCATCATCAATGAAGGTAACAAAATATACATGCTTCCCAAAAGATGGAGTCTTGACGGGACCATATACATCACTATGAACAAGTTGCAATTTTCTTGTAGTGTGTGTATGCCTATCTTTTGGAAAAGAAGCACGATGCATTTTTCCAAGAATGCAACCTTCACATGCATGCTTTTCAATGGATTCAAGTGTAGGCAAACCAATAACCATGTCCTTCTTTTGCAAGTAAAGCAAACTATTGAAGTTCAAGTGACCAAAACGAGCATGCCAAAGCTCCATTTCAGCCATGGAAGAAGTATGAGCAACCAAGGCATTCAAGGCAGCCCTCTTGTATGTATCCATGCGATACAAACCATTACATAATGTACTGGACATCACGATAACATCGCCATTGCTGAAATCATGAACCATACACTTATCATCAACAAAGTGTACATGAAGTCCAACTTTGGCAATCAACGGAACTGAAATTAAGTTCTTCTTTATACCGGGCACATACAATGCATTTTTCAAGAGAATCACACCTCCATTTGCAACCGTAAGCTCAATTTCTCCTACTCCAATGATAGGATAAGAGGCATTGTTTGCACACACCACATGTCCTCCTTTGGGTGCATCTTTCAAAGAGGCAAAAGATCTTTTGCATGATGTTATGCGCTTTGAAGCACCACTATCAAAGAACCAATTGGAATCAGCCTCACTCACAACCATGCATTTAGAATGCAAAGAAGCATCATAATGACATGTAACAACACATGCCAAAAAATCTTGAGCCATGTGAGCTTCATCATTCTTTACACTTGCTGAATTTTCGGCAATAGACATGTCAGATTCCTTCTTCTTTTCATTGCGTTTAGCAAGCTTTCTACATTCATCAATAGTACGACCAGCCTTTCGACAATATTTGCATCTCTTCTTCTTTTGCAAATCGGCATTATTAGAGGAATGAGTGGAAGAGGAAGCTTGAGGCTTTGGTTTTGATGAACCCAACGCTGAACCATACTTGCTTTTCCCCTTTTGTGAGATAGCAAGTGCTTGCGTTCCCTCAATCAAACCACTCCTATTCACTCTAGATTGCTCTTCTAGCAAAAGAAGAGACACAACCTCATCAAATGCATACATATTAGGATTTCCTTTTGCAACCAAATAGAGTGTAGTAGCAAAGCTTTGAAAAGATTCCGATAATCCTTTCAACAATGTAGAAATGAGTGATGCATCCAGAATGATCTCATCTATGTTTGCCAATTGCTCTTTCAAGTCCTTGATGTGTGTCACACACACATCCACTCACTTATTTTCAGCCATACATACATCCTCAAGGTGCTTATGACCGAATGTGTGGAACTATATGATGCTTCACAGAAATTGAAATCAAAGCATGAGCTTGAGCATCTTTTCCATCCCATCTAAGCTACTCTTGTGTAGGTGGAGAAGGAGAAACCACTGTACTCGAAGAAGAAGCTCCATCTGTGACAGTAGACTGTGAAGTAGAAGAACCTGCAGGTCTTTGATCTACATTTGCCACTATGTTTCAAAGTTGTTTAGCAACAAGAACATGCTTCATCATGTAGGACCACATCGAATAGTTGGTCCCATCAAGCTTGTCTTCAGCTTGAAGCATGCCAAACAAGTCATTGCTGCCTGCCATTTCACAAAGGAACAAGAATGTGAAAAAATCTTCACTTCGATGAAAGCTGAAATAAGTGCTGAAATTTCAGCTCATAAACCGTCACTCTGATGGCGATTCTGACTGCACGAATGGCTTTGAAATGGGGGTAAAACTGCAGCGCACCTGATGGAAATGTTTCTTGGTTGCTGAAATTCACAGTTCTATGCTCCGAAGTCGATTTGGACTGTTAAAAGTGCACGCGCGCCGTGAGTAGCTCGAAGTGAGCCATCTTTTGGGAATGAGGAACACTACATTTTGCTCAAAATACAGCCTTCATAAACATGTTTAACAAATCCCTCAAGTTTGGGCAGAGAGGACACCATTTCATATTTCTATAGGCATAGCAAACTAGCAAAATTCAGATGACCAAAGTGTGTATGCCAAAGCTTTGCATCTGATAAAGCCTAAGAATCATGTACTGCACATGTTGAATCATTCACATATTTTTCATATTCTATGAGCTTATATAGCCAACAATGTAAAATGACAGAAGCAATAATGACATTGCCATTTCATAGATCATGAACTGTACATCTTTCATCAACAAATTTCACAACCAAGCCAATCTTGGCTAATGTGAAAATTGATAATAGATTCTTCTTTATCCCTGGAACAAATAAAGCATCTGATAATGTAAAAGAACTACCATCAGTAGTAGTGAGAATGATCTTACCAACTCCCATGACAGGATAAGAGGAGTTGTTGGCACATGTGACATTATTGCCTATAGGAGCAGGCTTGAGTGAAGTGAAGAAACTGTGCTACAAGGTAATATGGTTGGTTGCCCTTCTATCAAAGTACCAAACATCTGAGTGTACTGCAGACATACACTATTCATGATAAGATGGGGCATAACTTCAAACAGTGGTAAATGCCCATTCTTCATTTTGCACAAGATTAATCAACTCTATTTTGGGTGTAGAGGCCTCTGCAACAACCATTCTAGCCTCTTTCTTCCTTGCCTCCTTAGCAGCCAGTTTTGGACAACTCTTTATGACATGATCATTTCCTTTATAGTATTTGCAAAACAATTTTTTCTTTTCTATTTTCTTCTCATCTCTATCATCCTTCTTTGATTGTGCAGAATTAGCAGGTTTTTGCTTACTAGTAGAAGAGCTCCATTTACCTTTGCCCTTCTGACTAGCCAAGAAAGCTTGATCTACAACACACATAATGGACCTGTTTTGCCTATACTGATCTTCTTGCAATAGCTAACTCCTCAAATGTTAAGGCATTTGGATTGCCTTTCATCATCAAATGAAGAGTAGAAGCAAAATGCTGATATGAATGGGAAAGGCCATTCATAATAGTATACACAAGTGAATTGTCAGGCAAGACTTCATCAGTAGGCTTCGTCAAATCTTTGAGGTTTGTCTGTCCATGGAATCTCCTTCATTCATGTGCTCACTCTCCAACTATTTTTGAAGGTAAGCAACACGAGCCTCATTCCTTGCCTGGTATAAGTGGTAAGTTTATCCCGAGCATCCTTAGTTGTTCTCCCTTAATTAACATCTACTAATCTCTTTTTCCAAATACAAGACTACCATGTCCTATATGGATTTAGGGTCAAGGTAGAATGTTGGAAAGCAGTGATTCATTTCTTTGGGCAACCAACTTCAAAATGATTTATCCAAGGTTACTTCGTCAAAAACTCGACTGGTTTGGAACTTTTAGAACTAGAAACAATTCCTAAATTGTTTCCCTTTAAGATTTGTACTCAAACTCTTTGAGAGAACTTTAGAATCTTTCTTCATCCATCGATGTTAAAGTAATGCTCAATGGATGAATGAGTTATCTTATAGTCAAGTGTCTTCTGAGATTTAAGGGGTTCTATATAGAACATCTACCTCTTATGTTTAATTTAACTACCTATTCCATCCAATTGAACCTAGTCTAGAAATGACTTTGAATATTCTTTCAAAGTCACATCAAAGGTGGGAAGGAGGAACTGAAATTTTGTGTAAGAGATTCAACTTCTAAGACACTAAAGTGATTTCGGTCAAGATAGATGAGACTGAAAACTTTATTCAACTTGTTTGAATCATTGTTTCTATCTTGAAGCTAAGCTTAAACCATCATCCATGTACCAAACTCTAGTAGTATAAAACATCAGTGTTTCGAGTCACCAAGCTTTGATGATGTTTAGATTTACTCTCAAACAATTGTTGCTTCAACTATTCTAATTACTAAGTTAAACCCTTTTTCCAATCTCTTGAGACTCCTATATAATACAATACCAATCTAGTTATACATCTCTTATAGTAGGAGATTGATTACCTTGTTGTATTATTAATAAGCATATTAAGTTATTCTAATTTTAATTATGTGGATTATTAAGTCAATCCTTTTCAATGTCTCTTGACATACCTTTAATACTAAAAGGAATACATTTGAGTTAAGATATTGACTCACTTAGTTGTATTGTTAACTAAGTGCTTTACCCTATATTGGATTAGCTGAACTTACCTTTTTTAAATGGATCTTTCCAAGTTCTTTCTCTTTAGAAATCCATATAGCTTTTTTGATAAAGACCTACAAAGTCCTTACTCAAAAATTCCATAACTTAAATGAGAATATATTAGGTCTTACTTGAAATCTTTATGAAGATCCTAGAAAGTGCTTTCATTTTTCTTGATCTTCAAGCTTTCTAGTGAATTGGTACTTGACGTGTTTTTTTTCATATTTTTGATCATCATATACTTCATCTTTATGAAGTTTCGATTCCCATTGGGATATAATTTAACTTCTTTTCATGAGCCTAAAACTACAAGATACCTACCATCTCAAGGTCTGATGTCCCATACCATCATTCCTACATTAATGCAAATATAAAGTATACTGTCACATACCATCATACTTTATATCCAACACTGATGTATGGACTATATTTATCTTAAAGTCCAAAAGTTGTATCTAATTGTAGAGTACCTTTTGCCTAAATTCTAGTTACAAGAATTTGAAGGTAAGGAATTACATCTATGTCTTCTGTTCTACTTAAGTTTTTAGGGCCTCCAACTTAGGATCATTCTATGATCTTAATTATCCCCAAATTATATTGGAGGTTTTGATGAAATAAACATCCATCCTAATGGAATAAACATCCATCCTTTATTTCTAATGTTTTGAGTGTAATCTTAGGCATCTTGAATCATATTCAAGATCTAGTTAATTCTACTTGATTGTAGTGAAAAGAGGTTATTCTTGTCTTTTAGCTTACTTCTTTATTTGAAGCCTTCAAATAACTATCCTAGGGAATCTCTTTTTTGCTTAAGTATAAGCATCTGTTGAGGCTTTTGGATTTCTATTGAAATATATTTAAGGATAGGTGAATACAAGTTTCACCTTCCACCGACTTAAGTACTGTTTTTTCATGGTTCCAGACTACATACTTGGAATCTAGACTTTTATCTCTCCTTTTACTTCCCTTTAGAGAATTATAACATTTGACATGCTTTATTTGACCTTGTAGTTTACAACCACTTTTTTCAAAATCATTTGTGGTCTTCATGGGATCCGAGTTTCCATTGACTTCAACATGCCATGGAATTTCTTTCTGAGCAATTTCCTCTTTTGTCAAGATTTAAAAGATGTTATTTTATTTGTCATCTACATCCATGACTCTATACTTCGTGGAATGAATTATACCAATTTAGATGTGTTTTGGTACTTTGTTCCCCCCTTTGAAGAGTTTTCATCTTCGAAATTTGTTAGAGGCTTTATAAAAAACTGTACTCTTTCTATTGCTCTAAGATTCCTCGAGGCTTATTGAACATATGTCTCTAAGTTCAAGTTTTGATTACCCATACCATTGAATGTACTTCAATGGCAGTGTAAGCATAGATGTCGTGTAGCATCTGGCTTACACTTCCACTTTAGTGAAGGTATCTTTAGCTTTAACCTTGGGATTAAAGCTTCTATTAGTGTAATTAGGTGAGAGATATTACTTCTTAGACTTGTAAGTGCAGAGCATGTGTAATTCTCATGTCATAATGAAATTTCAACTTACTAAGTCTCAATTGTAATTGCAACTTGAAAGTCTTAATCTTAAAGATCGACTTTTCAATGATTCTTTTGTTCATATGTTTTTTTGAACAATTGTTCTTATGTCATCTGATATAGAGCTAGCTTTTGTCTTTAAACTAGATATTATCTGTGGACATAATTACAAATCTAAACTTAAAGGAATATTTGATTCGCCAATCAAATTCTTAATTCTAAAGAAGATCGTAACACATTTTACCCTTTAGAAAGTCGTCCTTTACTTCAAGGATATAGGTAAATGGTACTCAGGGTGTCTTTGAACCCCTTTTGTTAGCTCTCCTTCAAGTCTTCTATTTTTTTGGGGATGTTTTAAAAAGTTCCAAATAGTTCTTCGTTCGTACTACTAAAGAACTTCCTTGGAGGGCAAAACTCATAGTTTTAATAGAAGATATTTTTTATCATCCTTTCAAGGGCAATTTGAAAGATTATTAACCTATGATTATTCATATGATATTGATCTATTTAAACACTTTTTATCTTTTGGAGCTTGGGTAATAATCACTCTAAGGTACCACCATGGTGTCATGGTTAAAGAAGAGAAAATGTTGACCTCTCACTTAAGTCCTTACCCTTGTTGATCAGGCATGCCATGGGTTTTATGGAACTTGAGGATCCATAAGTAAGACTCGAAGATTTTTTTTTTCCTATTTGTGTTAAGCTTTTTTGGCTCTTACATTAAGCCAACATGTAAAAAAAAAAAAAGGATAATGGTCTTTAAGATCCATACCATTAAAATTTTATGGTTTTGAATTCATGTCAAGAAGTCATTTCCTATCTTAATCTTAGCCTTAATCTCTATCTTGTCCCATGAAAACCATGCATATGGAATGCCATTTATTGATTTTGCATACTTCGTGTAGGCCAAAAACATATACATCTTTACTTGAAAGTCTTTTGCATGCATGAGGTTCAAAAAATTGAACCCCTCTTTAAAGCATGCATGGAATCCACACTTGTAATTCCATTCTATGTATGGATCTATATTCAACATATGCTCGAAATTTGCATTCATGCCATGCTATGATGGATGTTCCATACCTATCGTTATGAAGCGAGTCCTTTTCGTGCACAAAAGATGTGTCTAAACTTAAGATGTTACATTTTATGTATGTATGAATAACTTCACCACCAAAAGAATGACTCCCACAAGCACCAACACCATGTTGTAGAACTGTGGGTAAAAGTGGCAAATACATGGGTTTCGAGGCTCCAAAGCTACTTGGGGAACCTTTGGAGTTTAATGGGAGACCCTTGGGAAAGTGTCTCCAAGAATATGCTTTGAACCCTTGAGCTATTTGGATTTCTTTAATCCCAATTGAAGGGCTTTGACCCTTAGGGTATGGTACTTAACCCTTAAGGGGGTCCCTCAAGCCTTTAGATTTTGTACATACAAGCTTGGGAGAAATCCATTTAGAATCCATGTGAGAACCATGTGAGAACCAATGTTAGAAGGCCTTGGATTAGCATCCATGTGGAGGGGACACGTGGCAAGGTCTCTTCACATTTCCCCCCTTGGACGATATATATATATATATATATATATATATATATATATATATATATATATATATATATATATATATATATATATATATATATATATATATATATGGGTGGAGTTGGCTGGGTGGATATATGCATCTCTCACCCCTTGTGAGCTTAGATGATGGTTTTGATTAAGAGGGTTATGTTCCTAATCAAATTAGATTATCTTTATTAGTTAGTATGCTGTGTGGAAACAACATTGGTATCCGAGCTTGGTTCCTTCACCTTTTCTTATCTTCCTCTTGAGAGTATTCTTGAAATTCTTCACGGAAGTATATGCCTCCTCAGCTCCACGACATTGTATTAATTGAGAGAGCTTTGAGTTCTTTTTATAGCGTAAAAACTCTTCTCTATGTGTCTCTCATATATGGGATAATCCCTCGAAAAAAAATGAGTTCTCAAACCCGCGTGCATATTCTTCTACTTATTTCCTAGTGATAGAAAGGACAAGTGTTGAGCAAGCCCAAGCCTACCCACATCTCAGAGAAGAAGATGATTCTCGATTCTCTCCTTTTCATATATAATAGAGTCTTTTGATATCATATTCTAACCTTGTATGGAGTCACATATTGGATAGTGTGGAGGGCTCACATTTCTCTTTTGAGAAAATGAGCACACCACCTTCTAAATATTTTCGAGCCCGAAAGCAACCTTTATCTCTCTTTTTATGTACCAAATCCTCTTAACACCATTAGGGCATCATCACAATTCTTTCGCGAAAAGCTTGTGCAATCACATTCAAAGTGACCAGGTTTACCACAATTCCATCATCCCTTACTGTTCCTCAATCATTTCTTTGGAAATTTTTGTAGCCTCTTTGCATCCCCCTGCCTTGAAATTTTCCTCTACCTCTTACATTTGTGTGTTGTTGACCTTATTCATGGTTATTTTTCCCTCTTCCACTTTTGAAGCCTCTACCATCGACACCAATAGATGCAAGTGACTCACATATGCTTTTGATTTTTAAGGTGTAGTCATTAACTGATAGAATGTTTTTCTGCAGTGTATGTAGATCATTCTCTAGTTGCGATTTTGTGCCTTTGTATTGGTCTTATATAATGTGACCAAACTATTACAAGCCTCTTTCAAAGTTTTGGCATCACATATGTGCGCAATCATGCTATGTTGTATGCTAACAAACAACCAATACATTACCTTCCGTGCTCCTTGATTCCACTCTTCATATGCTCTTAACTAGTCCACATTCTGATTCCTCTCTAGTAACCATCGAGGGTTTTCATTGTCTCCTTCAATGTACTTTTAGTAGCTTTTCTCCATTAAGAAATTCATCATCTGAATCTACAGGTAAGAAACTTGTTCTTGTCTAACTTATTGCTCATAATTTGACTCATTCCATAAAAAATTGCCATTTTTGCATCAATTTACCATAGTGCAACAACATTAGAAGTAGTACCTATTCTTGAATACTATCACATTGTGACTCGAGAGTTCAATCTCAAAAAAATGTAGTTTTTGTGTATCAACAATACATGGAATCACTTGAATTTTGGATTTGAAATACTTGAGAGACACCAAACAAAATGTAAGTTACAATTTTGCAAAATGACGTTTTTTCAATGGGATCCACCTTACAAGCTCAAAATAGATTGAAATGGCTATTAAAATTCAAATATGAGAAAAATGAGTGACCCTAAAGGGATAACACTTGAAAATATTTTGGTAGCGTCAACCTACACACCGAATTTCTTAGCAGTTTGAGATCATTTGTGAAGTGCATGTTTTCCATGACTTTTCATGAAATCTTCACTATCGGCCTTCTTCATGAGCTCTCTATAGCCACACTCGCTTTGGTACGATGTCAATAGAAAGTAGATAAGCAAGAGAGCTCTCACACACTCTCACACACAAGAAGAGGAGAACACACATATCGAGGCAAGGAAGAATAATCTTCTTCTTCTTCTTCTTCTATTACATAAAGATAGGATACAAGAATGACATAATACAACATTACAACCAATACAATTTATAATGAGAAGTATATAAAGAAAGCCCTAATGTCCAGGAATGAGTGAGTTGCCAATAAATGAATGTGCCATCAATCTTGATAGATAAATTTGGTAAAGCTCATTAAAAGTATCCTTGATATATATTGGTGTAACCACTATACATATAAAAGAAATGAAAAGTGGTACATGTCATCCTCAATCATTACATGTTTAGTTTTATATCTCAACAAAGTTTACCTTGATGCTCTTGACATTAGGGGATAGCTAATCATTGATGGTTTCATAATCCATAATCAGTACCAAGGGGGTGTTTAACAGTAGCAACTTCGTATCAAGAGATGCCATTGCTAATCGGAGAAGTCATATTGTTCCTGGAAATGTTGGTACAAATGAGCAACAAAGTTGGAGGTTCAATCCATGGTGCATGGAAGGAGAGAGGGAGAGATTCTAGAGCTAAGCTAACATTATAATGCTTAGTTAAACTAAAACTTAGAAGTCGAAACTAAAACATGTCTCCACATTACATTGTCTGTCACGAGGAAGGAGATAAGGAAGAGAGCTCACACACACACTCTCACTCTCAAGGAGAAGCACACACACAAATTGAGACAGGGAAGAATGATCTTCTTCTTCTTCTTCTATTACATAAAAGGAATGTACAAGAATGACCTAAAAACAAGAATACAACAAGTGCAATATATAAAGACCAGTACATAAGGAAAAAACCTAATGTCCACGAATGAGTGAGTTGGCAAGAAACAAATGTGCCATCACTCTCGGTAGATAAATCTAATAAAGCTCAATGAAGTATCCCTGACATATACCGGCATGACCACTATACATGTCAGAGAAATGAAAAACTGGTACGTGTCATCCTGGATCATCACATGTTGAGCTTGATATCTCAACACTCCCCCTCAAGCTCAACACCATATCCTGTAATCCAAGAATCTTCCGAAACTTCTTCAACTTCTTAGCTCCAAGTGCTTTGGTGAAAATATCTGCAACCTGCTCATCTGTTCTCACATAAACAAGATCAATATCACCTACTAATACCTTCTCTCTGATGAAGTGATAATGTACCTCGATATGCTTTGTTCTAGCATGGAAAACAGGGTTTCGTGCTAACTGTATGTTGCTAAGATTATCACAATAGATAGTGATAGGCTTTTGCACTTCCACACCTAAATCTGCAAGTAACATCTCCAGCCATGATGCCTCACATGCTGCCATTGCAGCACCTCTATACTCAGCCTCTGTACTTGACAAAGCAACAGTGGGTTGCTTCTTACTGCTCCATGTAATAGCTGCACCTCCAAGTGAGAAAAGAAAGCCACTAGTAGATCTTCTATCTGGAGTACTACCAGCCCAATCTGCATCGATGTATCCATGAACCTGCAAATCTACACTAGCTTCATAAAACAATGCATAATCCAAAGTAGCACTCACATAACGTAGAGTGCGCCTCAGAGCATCCAAATGTGGCTTCCTGGGAACCTGCATAAACTGACTTTCAAGTCCAACAGTGTAGCTTAAATCAGGCCTTGTAATTGTAAGATATATAAGACTTCCCACAATTTTCCTGTACATAGTAGCATTTTCCAATGCTTCACCTGATGTAGTATCCAATTTCAAATTCTGATCTAAAGGCATAGAAATTGGCTTACAATTAGCCATACCATACTTTTGCAGCATATTCAAGGCATATTGCCTTTGCGACATCCATATACCTGTTTTTGTATGTATAAACTCAATGCCCAAGAAATAGCGCAGCACACCAAGATCTTTCATGTCGAATTCCTGCATAAGAGTTTCTTTACCTCTTTGATGCTTTCTTCATTATCACCACCTACAATCAGGTCATCAACATAAATAGCCACAATAGTGATGCCATCATCAGCCTTCCTTGCATATAGTGAGTGATCTGCATCACACATAGAAAACCCAATGCTGGTTAAGTAATCAGCAATCCTTGCATGCCATGCACGCGGAGCCTGCTTCAGCCCATACAAAGCCTTTTGCAACCTGCAAACATATTCTGGATGCTTTGAATCTTCATATCCTTGTGGCTGGTCCATATATACTTCTTCCTGTAACTCACCATGTAGGAAAGCATTCTTCACATCCATCTGATGCAAAGTCCATCCTTTTGCTGTAGCTAATGCAACAAGTGTCCTAACAGTAGACATTTTAGCTACAAGGCTGAATGTTTCCTCATAATCAATGCCATATGTCTGTGCATATTCTTTAGCTACCAATCGTGCTTTATACCTGCTTATGCTACTGCATTATGCTTTACCTTGTAAACCCATTTACAGCCTATGGGTTTCTTTCCTTGCGGCAATGGAACCAGCTTCCATGTATCATTTCCATAAAGTGCAGCCATCTCCTCATCCATAGCTTTTTCCCAATCTGCATTACCAATTGCATCTTCAAAACAAGAAGGTTCAGCATCTTGTATTACCTTTGTCATGTAGGCACAATGGCGAGCCATGTAACTATCATATGTCAATCGTTGCACTAAATTACGCATCCTCCCAGATCTTCTTGGTCCTGGGTCACTTCTCCTTGTATCATCTACATGTGCCCTTCTTACTCCTGGAGTCTTCACAGAGGGCAATCCAAGTTCCTCATCAAGACTCTTTTCTGAACCGCTTGAATCTCCATCAACTTCTTCAAAGTCTGCACATGTTTTATGGCCAGTAGAAAGCTTTTCTTTACCTTTCTTGGATGTATTTGATGAATTTGCTGGACTGAAATTCCCACGTAATCTTCCACTCCATGGATTTGAGTTGGAACTATTGCTTGGTGATGCATCGGGTCCACTCAAAACCTGAGATTTTGCACTTGATTTTTCAGCATTTTCTTTGTCATTTGGTTCAAGACTCAGTCCTTCTTTGGCATCTGCATAGAAGCTTGACATTTCATCAAATACCACATCTCTGCTCACCTTTACCTGTCATGTGAGTGGGTTATAACATTTATATCCCTTTTGCTCAAGGGAGTATCCAATGAAGACACACTTTTCTGCTTTTGGATCAAGCTTCGTCCTCAATTCATCTTGGACATGTACATATGCAATACAGCCAAAAACTTTCAGATGTGATAAGTTTGGCTTTTTACCTGTAAACTTCTCTTCAGGTGTAACTTGATATACAACAGCAATCGAAATTCTGTTCATGATGTATACAACAGTATGCACAGCTTCTGCCCAATAACAATGAGGCATATTCTTCTCAACCATTAAGGCTCTTGCTATTTCTGCAATATGTCTGTTTTTGCGTTCAGCAACACCATTCTGTTGTGGTGTGTACCTGCATGAAAACTGACGCCGAATTCCATGATTTTTTAGAAAACTGCTGAACTCATTTGACATGTATTCACCTCCTCCATCAGATCTTAATGTCTGAATGTACTTCCCTGTCTGCTTTTCCACCATAGCTTTAAAATTCTGGAAGTGAGTAAACACCTCGCTCTTCTCTTTCATGAAATATACCCATACTTTGCGTGTATGGTCATCAATGAAAGTAACATAAAACCTGCAACCACCCATAGATGTGGTCTTTGCTAGACCCCAAACATCTGTATGTACTACTTCTAGTACATTCTCACTAACATGCTTGTCATGTGAAATGATGCTCTTGACTGTTTACCAAATTGACATGCTGCACATACCTTTTGCATTTCAGCAACTTTGAAATTTGGTAGTACATGGACAATCTCCTTTGATTGCATCAGTTTCAACCTTTGCAAGTTTGCATGTCCAATCCGTTTGTGCCATATCTCTATATCTGCAATAACTCCTGCACCTTTTGCAAACATGGCTGCATTCATTTCAGGAATCTTCACATTTAAGGTGAACATCCTACCCACTTTGTTTCCTTTGGCAACCAATCGTCCATCCTGCTTGTACTCTTCTACATATAATCCATCAGCATTGAACCTGACTTGTAATCCCTGGTCAACCATTTGTCCAACAGAAACTAGATTCTTTGTTATATTTGGAACATGCAGCACATCAGCGAGATGTTTTACCTTTCCATCCTCCATAGACAATGCTATGTTTCCTGTATGCTCAATAGGATGCGATGTATCATCACCTGTTTCAACATATCCAGGAACTGGCATTTTTTGCAAACTACTAAACCATTCTGCATGACTGGTCATGTGATTTGAAGCACCTGAATCAACATACCAGACATTATCATTCGATTTTGAAACACCAGCAGACATCGTATTCATCATGTGATGTTGAACCATAAACACCTTCTCAGAATCATCTTCACTTGTGGATGCATAGTTGTTTTGCTGCCTTCTGTTATTTTGATTCTTCAACCTGCAATCACGTTCAAAGTGTCCACGTTTACCACAATTCCAGCATCCTTTACTATCATTACCTGAATCATTTCTTTGGAAATTTCTGTGACCTCTTTGACTCCCCCTGCCTCGAAACTGTCCTCTTCCTCCTGCATGATTCTGTTGTTGACCTTGGTCTTGGTTATTGTTTCCTCTTCCAGTTCCAAAACCTCTACCTCTACCTCTTCCTCTGCCAGAATACTTGATCAGAACTGGGCTTTCCTTGGGAGTTTGAATCCTCACCAAGATTCTTTTCTTCAATAATCAGCATAGATACGAAATTAGTAAAATGCGGAATATTTTCCCTAGTCTGTATAGAAGTTCTGAACTGCTTATATGCAGCTCCTAAACCACGAAGGCACACTTCCACCTTATCATCATCATCATCTACATTCACGCCAATCGATGCAAGTGACTCACATATGCTTTTGATTTTTAGAGTGTAGTCACTTACCGACATGCTCTTTTTCTCCAATGTATGCAACTCGTTCTTGAGTTGCAATTTTCGTGCCTTTGTATTGGTCTCGTACAAAGTGACCAAATTGTTCCAAGCCTCTTTTGGAGCCTTGGCATCTTGTATGTGTCCAATCATGCTATCCTGTATGCTAACAGATAGCCAATACATTACCTTTCGTGCTCCTTGATTCCATTCCTCATATGCTCTTAACTGTTCTGCAGTCCGATTCCTTTCTGGTAACTGTGGAGCATTTTCATTCTCTCCTTCGATGTACTTCCAGTAGCCTTTTCCCATCAGGAAATTCGTCATTCTGAATCTCCAAGCATGGAAGTTGTTCTTGTCCAACTTATCACTCATAAGCTGACTCATTCCATCTGCGTTTGCCATTTTTGCAACAATTCACAACACCGCAACACACTACAAGCAGCACTTCTGCTTGAACACTGTCGCACTGTGACGTGACAGTTCGATCTCAGAAAAACACAGTTTTCGTGTATCAACAATACACGGAATCGCTTGAAATTCTGGATCTTGAATATATGAGTGTCGCCGAACACAACACAAGTTATAGTTTCTAAAACTGACTTGGTTTTTCTGTGGGCCCCACCTTGCGGGCTCGAAACGGAGGTCGAGATGGCTCACAAATATTTTGAGGTCTTCTACCTTCACGCTGATTTTCGTAGCAAACGGAGGCCGTTTGTGAAATCGTGTTTTCTCCACGCCTTGCCATATAGTCTTCACCGTCGCCTTCTCCACGAGCTCTCTACAGCCACGCTGGCTTTGATACCATGTCACGAGGAAGGAGATAAGGAAGAGAGCTCACACACACACTCTCACTCTCAAGGAGAAGCACACACACAACTTGAGACAGGGAAGAATGATCTTCTTCTTCTTCTTCTATTACATAAAAGGAATGTACAAGAATGACCTAAAAACAAGAATACAACAAGTGCAATATATAAAGATTATTACATAAGGAAAAAACCTAATGTCCGCGAATGAGTGAGCTGGCAAGAAAAAAATGTGCCATCACTCTCGGTAGATAAATCTAATAAAGCTCAATGAAGTATCCCTCACATATACCGGCATGACCACTATACATGTCAGAGAAATGAAAAACTGGTACGTGTCATCCTGGATCATCACATGTTGAGCTTGATATCTCAACATTATCGACATACTATACTTTACATTATATTATATATAATAAGTATTAAAAACTTCTTTAAAGTTCTCTTGCCTCTTTTATGAAGAAAAGTTTTTATTCTTTTAAAATATTTTCAATATCTTTGTGCACGTTATGATGTTTAGTTGGGCTTTTTGTTTTTTGAGATGGGGACAAGGGTTCAACTCCTTGTGGCAGGACAATTGTGGGCCTTAAACCAGTGTATTGTCTTTAGGTAGAGTTAAACCAGCAGCTTTCACGTAATTCTTTTCAAGTGACTACAACATATGAGGGGCATACCGACATTGTCCATACCGATGATCAACCCTCGACATTGGTATGACTGTTGAAAATACTTGAAAAGCCACGGATGTAATACCGATGGTATTTAATCATCCGTATAGTCATTGAAAATAAATAGTCAATATGCACGTCAAAAACCAGTGGCACCGATATGAGCGCCGATATAAGCGTCGGTAATTTACTCGAAGTAATGGACGCTTATACCGACGCTCATACCGATGCAATATTTTAATCGGACCCGAGAGCAAAAATTCGACATTTGCTCGTGTTTTGAACCAAATTCTGCTACTCTCGAGTTTGCGTGTGTGAACTACATTACGAACATATTGTGTACACACATCTCTCTCTTTCTCTCTCTCTCTCTACGCACACCTCTCTATTTCTCTAGATGTGAAATTTTGGTAAGGATCACACATACTATAGCACCCTTTTCTCTTTCTTTGTGTTTTCTCTTTTCTAATTTCTCTTCTCTTTAGTTTTGCAATAGCTTTTCAGCATCAGTTCTTTGGAATTCGACAAACAACATTAAGTGGATTTTGATGACAATGATCGAAACAATTACATCCATGTAAGTGATTGTTTTGTTCTCGATTGACATAGAGTGAGAGAGAGAGAGAGAGAGAGAGAGAGAGAGAGATGAAAGAAAGAGAGAGATCTAGAGAAACATAGAAAGAGAGAGAGAGAGAGAGAGAGAGAGAGAGAGAGAGAGAGAGAGAGAGAGAGAGAGAAAGAGAGACACATATACATATACATACACACTCACATATGTATACACACACATATGTGCATACACACATGCATATGCATACATACACACACACATATGCATGTACACACACATACATACATACATACACACATGCATATTATACACATGCACATGCATGCATGCATACACACACATATGCATAAACACATAAACACACACACACATGTATATATACACACATGCATATGCATACATACATACACACACATTTGCTTGTACACACACACATACATACATACATACATGCATATTACATACACACACACATATACATACACACTCACATATGTATACACACACATATGTGCATACACACATGCATATGCATACATACATAAACACACATATGCATGTACACACATACATACATACATACATATATACACACATGCATATTACATACACACGCACATGCATACATACATACACACATATGCATAAACACATGTATACATACACATGCATATGCATACATACATACACACACATTTGCATGTATACACACACATACATACATACATATATGCATGCATATTACATACACACACACATATACATACACACTCACATATGTATACACACTCACATATGTATACACACACATATGTGCATCCACACATACACACACATATGCATATACATACACATGCATATACATACATACATACACATAGACATGCATATGCATATACATACATACACATGCATATGCATACATAAATACACACACATTTGCATGTACAACATACATACATGTACACACACATGCATATGCACACATACATACACACACATATGCATATACATACACACACATATGCATATACATACACACACATATGCATATACATACATACATGCATATGCATATGCACATACATACATACATACACACATACATACATACATACATACACACACATGCATACATATGCATATTACATACATACACACACATATGCAAATACACACACATACATACATGCATGCATATTACATACACATGCACATGCATACATACATACACACACATATGCATAAACACATAAACACACACACATGCATATGCATACATACATACACACACATTTGCATGTACACATGCATATACATACACACATGCATATACATACACACATATGTGCATACACACATGCATATGCATACACACATGCATATGCATACACACATGCATATGCATACACACATGCATATGCATACACACATGCATATGCATACATACATACACACACATATGCATACATACATGTACACACACACATTATACACACACACATGCATATGCATACATACATACATACATACACACACATACATACATATGCATATTACATACATGCACACACGCATATGCATATACACACACATACATACATACATGCACATTACATACATGCACATGCATACATACATACATACATACATACATACATACATACATACATACATACATACATACATACATACATACACACACATACGCATAAACACATAAACACACACACATGCATATGCATACATACATACACACACATTTTCATGTACACATGCATATACATACACACATGCATATGCATACATACATACACACATATGCATACATACATGTACACACACATTATACACACACACATGCATATGCATACATACATACACACACACACACACGCATACATACATATGCATATTACATACATACACACACATACATACATACATGCACACACATATGTATAAACACATAAACACACACATATGCATACGCATACATACATACACACACATTTGCATGTACACAAACACATACATACATACATGCATATTACATACACACGCACATGCAAACATACATACACACACATATGCATAAACACATACACACACACACATCTATACATACACACATGCATACATACACACATACACACACACACATACATACACACACATGTATACATACACACATGCATCTGCATACATACATACACACACATATGCATGCACACATACATACACACACATATACATATACAAACACATATACATACACACACACACATATACATACACACACACATACATACACACATACACACACACATACATACGCACACATCCTAAATAAAGTTTTAGGATTAATATTAATTTATACAATGCAATTTATTGCTCCATACAGTTTGGACATTTGATCATGTTAAAATGGAGCGAACAAGATAAAGATTCCAAAAGTTATATTACACACTCGATATATGAAGAGTACCGGCCTACACCTGGGCATCCTATTGTGAGCTCAAAATGGATTCAGCACACAACACGTTAGGTGATGTCTCATCGGCAACCTGAGGCTCACGATGCTTTCATAGTAGGCTTATCGAAGCCTGTACGGTTAGATGTTGAGGAGTGGGGATCGATTCACGATGATTAGCAACATACTCTTGACCGATATCATCAACAGCAAGATGCGACGGCCACACATTTAGATATGGTTGGAACATCACATTCTGGTAGCATCGGATACGACAATATGCATTACCAATTTTTAAGTATCATTTTAATTATTGAATTTATTTGTGTTAAGCACATCATGTATGTTCATCTAACATTTTGCATATTTATTATAGGAGTTGGCAATGGGTCCTCCTCCGATGCAAACCGAAGAAGCTTATGGATATCGTCATGGATTGGCTGCACTGTTGCAGGACTTAGAGGGACACGGTGCGATCATGTAATGGGAGAATCTATGATGAGGTAAACTTATAGCTTGGTTTGGTATTTTTAGTTGTTGTTTATAAATATAATGTCAATTTGTCTCATTTTACGCATATGCTTTGTTGCAGGATTGTAGGTGTAAAGATTTTGATTCCCTTGAGCATACGTATAGTAGTGCTTTGCCACAATTTTGTATTACACTCATATGTGGCAATGATGCACCATAATTTTGTATTCGGTTCCTATATGGAAGTGCTTTGTCACATTTTGTATTTGGCTCATATATGGCAATGGTTTTCCACACTCTTGTACATGCTACATTTATGGAATATATATCTTCTTTCTACATGATTCATGGTTCATTTTGTTAATCTCTTTTGTGTCCGACAATATTTTGCTATATGAAATCATGTTTTGGTTGCCATTAGAGTACACATCACATGTACTCGATTTTCTTTGGGCAGAGTGTATTGTCTTTTATTACATAACATCACGGTAATGTTGTTACAACAAGAGACAACACACTCTGTCCAAAAGAAATTCTGCACATATGGTCACCGGTATCCCCGTTGGTATCTCCAATAGGATGTCGGTATACACGATGGTACACTCAACAGGTCACCAGTATAGGCGTTGGTAATACCGACACTCATACCGATGCCTATGCCGACGACTATACCAGCACTTTGCTACCATGCTTATACTGACTTATACACTGACGTCAGGGCAAAAACACGCCCGTTCAATTTCCTCGGTAGAAACCCTGATATGTTATAGTGAGTGTCACTTTTGAGCGGTTTAACCCTTGATTTATATGATACCAAGGGTCCCATTTTTACTATGCTCCTTCATCTCTAGAGTTGTTTTTCCATCTAATTAAAACTATAAACTATATAAAAGAGATGAGACTTCAACCGAACTTCCTCTTTTTTTATATATTTTCAATTGGAAAATTTCTCTCTTCAATATGAACTTAAGGGAGGTTGCTTTTTTCTTTGTTTTTATCAATTTATGCTATTCCTTTCGAAACTTGGAAAAAAAGGGATTTGAGATTTTCAAACGGTATTCATATAAGCTAAGCTTAGTAGAATTGTTTCGCAATGCCCAAAGGACGCATGGATCTAATCCACATTTGTCAAGGCATGGGACATCAAAGGATGCACAGTTTCTTCAACTAGACCTTTCAAGATCCAATCATATAAGTATTTGGACGGTATTGGCCTTTCAAGATCCAACCATATAAGTATTTGGGGATATTGATTTGGGGGGTATTGATTTGGTTAGATGTGTTCTTCTTTCAAATTTAAAGCTAACTAGAAAAGTAGGTGGACGATCACACTTTCCAAAAAAAGGTTTTTGAGCTAATCATAAGACCCTTTTTTCAATAGTGGATTTTTTATCTTAAAAGAAAAGGATGAAGTTTGGTTGAGGTCTATTCTACAAATTGAATTAACTAAAATAATAACTGTACAAGTGAAGAGGCATAGAACCCATGGGAACCCTTGTATACCACAAAACAAGGGATAAGATGGCCCTGAGGCGATACAATGGAAATGGCCCAGAGGCAATAATGAAACTAGGCATGACAAATCGCTAATGTCCTAGAGCTACAAGAAAGCTATAGAGAGTTACAAAGAACATAAATAACCTTATCATCTTCCTCATGGGGGGCCCACTTGCTTTGGATCTAATTGTTCTCAAAAATGAAAATTCTATGATATTTAAAGGGAGGAGACTCCTTGTAATTACAAATTTTGCTACCTAAAAGGCCAAGAGATTTTTTAGTTAACCATTCTTTCAAAGGGTTATCGAAGTTCACAATGCATCTTTCTTTTTCTAGATCTTTTAAAGAACTTCACCCATAATAGCATTCCACGAAGCAGTAGAGCACCCTATCGCTTCTCCAAATAAAGCTTCTTTCCAATTGATTTGACCAAAAATCCCTTCGAGAGCCTCCGAGTCAATAAACTCCTGGGGCACGAAAAGAAAAGGTGTGTGAGTTCTTCATTTAATAATCTTCGCTAGAGGAGTGTCTTAAATATTATTGGAAAATTACCACCTTTTAAATGAGAGGAGTTCCTCCAAAAAGTCTATTCTTGTAAAAAATTTCATAAGGCTCAATTCACACAGAGTTGACGGCATTTCAAGCTTTTTTGGCCATGTTCCAAGTGGAAACGTGAAAAAATGATATTGTCACCTTTTAGCTGTTTAGATAAGAGGGTGGAACTATAAATGCAAAAAATGTTGTCGCCTTGTGTGAAGACTACATATAATGGAAAACTATACATTTTATCTACAGTTGAATGATAGAAATTGAGTAAACTATTTGTTTCTAAATGACATGGAGCTCGGTACATTGAAAGGGCAAGGGGGGAGACTAGAACATATATTTTGGTTTTGTTTCGTGATGTGGAGAGGAAAATTTTCTGTGCCTCCACCTTCTATGAACAACTATTGACATATGAGAATATCTTATTGGCTTAGAATTCTATTTACGTTTTCTCATCGCCCATTGTGAACCAAGCCCAAGAAGTCCCTCCAAAAAGTCTATTCTTCTTTAGGAGAGAGAGGACAACGTTTTTCGATCCATTAGTGGGCTCTTTACTCCTCATTCTACTCATGCAACAATGCTCCATCACTTTTGTCCCTATCACATGTAATCATCTAACTCTCGGCTTTGTTTGCAGGGGATCTCCTCCTTCGCCTCCTTTGTGTTGAGAGTTCCATGCTCCACCCTTTTGTCCAAAGTTAGAATCATTCGCACGCAAGCACCCACATGCAAGGGAATTCTCCCAAACTCCATATAAGCAAGGCCTCTCCTTCACTCCCAACAAGTCATTCCACTCTAGCTCATTGCCAAGAGTGTGCTTCCTCTCCTCATGGAGTCTCCATGCTGATAGAGCATCATTTGTAAGTTCTTTCCATTTTAATCTATTCATCATGTTTTCATATCTTTTGTTCCTTCCTCCATAGTTAATTTATTTTGTGATTAATTGTAGAGTAGGAGTAGCTTCCTTCATTTCAACATGGTATCAGAGGATAGGTTATTTTTTGATAGCTTTTACTTTTGAGTTTTGTTTTTGTTATTTACACTTTAGCATGTATTTCATTCATAATCCCTCCCCCCCTATTTCTTGAATAAGAGTGCTTCTAAGCACTATTTTAATTTTTCTTATCATATTCATCATTACCTAATGCTTCATCTTTAGTTGATATGCTTTGTATAGGTTAGTTTTTCTTTTCATCATAGTAAATGCTTTTTAGCACTACCATATCAGAAGTGCTTATCAGCACTATCAATGGAGAAGCCAAGATGGAGATGGAGCATGAACAGACGCTAGTTCAAATATGTCGCTATCTTGTTGTATACATGCGCCACACTTTCTTCTTCACAAGGAACGAGGTGTATCTCAACCAGAATCTCAGAGGGAGACAGACAGCTGAAAATGGCCTTTCATCTACCGTGAGATGTCGCCAACATTTGTACCATGCATTTCTCTTGTGCCTAGTAAGGAGATGCAAAGGATGAGACAATGTGTAGCTTCAGATGATGCACGGTCCAGCAAGACTGTACAAAGACTGCACTGGAGATCGTTCCCCTGTCATTTCTAGATGACGTTTCTTCTGACATGTATGAGAAGGTTGAGCGTGGAGGATTCTAAGTTGTATCTACATATGTGATAGGCGATGGGGTAGACTGAGAGGAAGACGCACCAAAAGGAGACAAGAGGTCTGAAGCTATTTGGTGCTATTGAGAGAGAGGAAACGAGTTTTCTGCTTGCAGTAGATCACCTAGTCACATAGAGATGCTGAACGGAAATATGAATTTCTCATTCACCTAGCTCGACAAACTATGGATGAAAACTGTGCGAGCAAGCATAGAAAAGAGAGATGAAATCTGTGATGAAGCACATCAAGAGCGCAAGGAAATCAGTTGCCCACTGGAGCATTGAAGCTGGAAGTGAGTGATGGACAAATGCGGTTCTATAATCTAGATTCAACTACGGCCCACGCATATCTTCTAAGCTAAAGACGAACAAATGCGGTTCTATCGTCCAATTTCAAGTGTTGAGGATGGAAGCATAGTGGACACTTTGAACCCCGAAGCAGAGCAGTATGGCATAGCGGAAGCATGTAGATGAAGAGAACATGCGCGCCATGGAGATGCAACTCTGCTCTCGTAAGTTTGGAGTCTGTGGTGGATGACAGTGATGCAAGAAAGAGACATGTCAACATACTATATTTGAAACTATCTTTTGATGTCTCCACAGTAACAGCCGCTGATTGCGAAAATCAGGTTGCCCTGACAGATTCATTATTTTTCAGCAAAAGAGCCAAAAGACGAATGAACCTACACAAATCACGACAAAATGGCTTGAGATATTCCAGATGTAGCACATGGAGTGGAAATTTGATTGCACACATTAAGTCATCAACTTTCTATGCACTTGCTAATTCATTATTATTTTGTATTCCGTGGCATTGATGTATTTTTCTTTTTGCTAGCTCCTTGAAAACAAAGAAGGAAACTAGACCTTCTTTGCTTAAAAGAAGATAAGGTTTACATGACATGCTAAATTTGTTATCACATTCCTCAAAAGGGATTAGACACCACCTTGAGTAGCACTCAAGGTAGGACCTTCCCAAGGTCAGCATATGAGTAATTTTCTTAGCTCTCCAAAGATCTTATGAGTATTATCAAAATACTCCAACTCATTTCATGCCCTAAAGGGACTAGACACTGCCACATAACAAAGTGGTAAGACCTTCCCTATGGCTTGCATACATATGGACTTCATCAAAATCAACGGTGGCAAATGGTTCCATAAGCACTACCTACCCCATGATGTAAACCCTTTATATGTCTAAGGATCCCATATGTCCCTAGATCCCAAAAACCATGGATCCCATATGTCCACGGAACAAAAACCCAAGGGATGCCATATGTCCCAAACTTGGATCCCATATGTCCAAGTTATGTCTAAGGATCCCATATGTCCTTAGATCCTAAAAAACAAATGGAATAAGTGATCCCATATGTCACTAGTCCCCATGCTAAAAACAAAAGGGTCATCACATGGAGGGGGGGTGTTGAGAGTTCCATGCTCCACCCTTTTGTCCAAAGCTACAATCATTCTCATGCAAGCACATATATCCCACATGCAAGGGAATCCTCCCAAACTCCATATAAACAAGGCCTCTCCTTCACTCCCAACAAGTCATTCCACTCTAGCTCATTGCCAAGAGTGTGCTTCCTCTCCTCATGGAGTCTCCATGCTCATAGAGCATCATTTGTAAGTTCTTTCCATTTTAATCTCTTCATCATGTTTTCATATCTTTTGTTCCTTCCTCCCTAGTTAATTTATTTTGTGATTAATTGTAGAGTAGGAGTAGCTCCTTTCATTTCAACACTTTGGTCGGGGAGGGCATGGCCCTCCATGAAGCACTGAGGAATGGCTACTGTATTGCCCCATAGTTGGATGCGCATGATGATGGAAAAGTCGATTCAGCCCGAAAGTCCTTTGTAGACATTACCACCGGGAAGGTGGTACACATGCTAACCATCTGTTTAACATAGGGTTTTACGATAAGCTCTCTAACCCTGAGATTGCTGACAATGGTAAAGCCAAAGGTAAAACTCACTATGATGATTATGATGATCTAGATAGAAAGCATGAGCTCACAATGGTCATAGACAGGAGTTCCCTAGATCAATGGCATAACCAACTATATGAAAAAGTCATAACTCGTCTGTGTCATGGTCCTAGGCCAAAGGAAATATTGAAAAATTGGTTCAGGTTCAACTGGGAGAATAGGGGATTGTTT
Organism: Ceratopteris richardii; assembly: GCA_020310875.1. Lineage (NCBI taxonomy): Eukaryota > Viridiplantae > Streptophyta > Polypodiopsida > Polypodiales > Pteridaceae > Ceratopteris > Ceratopteris richardii. The sequence continues at coordinate 156,908,747 of CM035407.1, forward strand.
CTAAAACAAATACAGTACCTTCCAAATAACTACCTGCTTTTCTTCTTTGACAATTCAAATAGTGTTCTACACGTTATTGTCAAGAGAGGGTGGATTATCAAGAACATGCCTATTACTTTTTTTAAGGGGCATGAAGGATTTAACCCTAGAGGCCCTAAGCCTTCGACGGTCCAGTGTGGGTAGAATTCCCTGATATTTCCATTGATTATTATCCACATGTTAATAATCTAGGTAATGTTATTGAAAAGTTCTTGGGGAAAAAATCCCTCGGTTGTATAAAACCAAAATGAGATCCTCAAATACTTGTAGAATTTGACATCTCAAAAGAGGTCAAAACATAAGTTTTGATTCTGGAATCTGAAGGTAGGAACCTGCATGTGCAAAAGGTCCTTTACAAAAATATCCCTAATGCTTTCTTTAACTGTTATAGGCAGAGTCATTGAGAAAAGGATTTTCCCCTTACAAAGCGTAACATTAGTAGCGAGGGTATCTCCAAAGAAACCAAACCTGCTAATAAAGAGACTCAAGGAACTAGCGGAGGAGGTTCCTCTTCATATAAGAAACTTCCAATAGGAAAAACAAAAAAAGAAATGGGAAAACTTTCGACTCCTTTGATGTTCCTTTGAAAGATGTGTTTAACCTAATGGATGAGTGTGAAAACAAGGACTTGGAAGCAAAAATGATGGATGAAATGGAAAAATCCACGCCCAACATCTCTCCATCAAAAGAATTAGATGGAAACAAAGCTACCAATCCAGGTGATAACTCTGGTCCTAACTACACAAACGAGGGTTGGACCAAAGTCTCAAGCAAAAAGAAAATGCATGAAGGTAATACTTCAGCCTTTGTATGTTGTGGTGTCTTTTAACCTACTTTTTATCATGAAGTCCTTCAAATTTTTGTTGTTTAATGTTAAAGGGTTAACTGATAAAGTTAGATGTAAAGGGATTAACTATTAGCTTAAAGATTGTTCCTATATTCTTGACTTCATTTGCCTTCAGGAAGTGAAAATGGGAGGTGAAAAGCTTAGATATAACCTCAAGATTATTTCCAACTCCCATAATTGGTTCTACACCAAGCACAAGATGGGCCGTGGTGGCGCGATTATTGGTATATCCTCCTCCTATTTCCATCTCATCTTTTAGTATAGCCCCACCCTCTAGTGGGTTGCTTTCACTATTGGAAGTCTGTTTTGATCATTCTAGTTGTCTCTCTAACCACATTCCCCTTCCCATCTCTATGTTCAGAGCCTATCCCAACATTAGGTCTGGTTGGCCTCATGTTGATGTTTCCCTTCTTAATATTCCTACTATTAAGGAAAAATTTAAAGCATCATTTCCTGGCACTTCTCCCAGCCGCATTCCCCTTCTTGTGCATGGGAAAAGACGGTTAAAGATATTCAAAGCATTCTTACTTATTATAAGAGACTCTCTAGATCCATCAGATCTAAAAGAAGACATAAAATCTTGGACAATTTGGATCTCTACTATAAGTCCTCTTTTCAAGATAGATCCCTTGAGGATAATCTTTATGACTTATGGGAAAGACTCAAATTTGAAGTCTACCTTATGGCTAGTAGTGCTCTTGAATCATCACGAGAATTTTGGGCTAATTAAGTGGAAAAACTGAATAAAAGAATGTTTGAGCTTATGAAAAAGAAGAAAAATAAAGACTTTATTCCTATGTTGAGGAAGAAATCTAGAAATGTGGCTACTAACTCAAGGAAAACTTACAAGAGGCTTTAAGATTTTTTACTAATGTTTTCTCTAGCACTAATGATTAAGTGGAAAAACTGAATAAAAGAATGTTTGAGCTTATGAAAAATAAGAAAAATAAAGACTTTATTCCTATACTATCTAGAAATGTGGCTACTAACTCCAAGGAAAACTTGCAAGAGGCTTTAAGATTTTTTACTAATGTCCTCTGGAGGGCCAGAGCCACTACTGCTCTTAAAAGAAAGAAAATAGTTCCTAAAAGCCTAGTTACTTTATTGGACTACCCCTCACTACTGGTGAGGTTAAAGAAGCCATAAGTAAATTGAAACCTTGTAAGTCACCTGACATTGATGGTCTACCTAATGAATTCTACATTCAGTTGAAAAAATTTCTGACCCCCTTCATTCTCATGATTTGGAAAGAGGCTGTTTCCAAAGGGAATCTTCGAGTTTGTGTTTACATTGGAGTCATTAAGTTTATCCACAAGAGAGGCCCTAAAGAAGACCTCAATAACTTGAGACCCATAACTTGTCTTACTTTCATTTACAAAATTTTTGCCTCCTCTTTTACTAAGAGAATCGTCCCTTTAATGAATAGCATAATTCTCCCTGAGCAAAAAGGCTTCATAAAAGGGAGATATATCCTTGATGCTATTATTTCTTTATGGGAAGGTTTTGAGCATGCCCAAGAGTCTAATCAAGATTTCTTCCTTTTCAAGATTGACTTTGACAAAGCCTATGATAGAATTGAGTGGGACTTTGTTTTCCAGTCCTTGCATGACATGAGATTGGGGAAAAAAGTTTATTAATTTTGTTAGAACTCTGTTTGGTTATGCTTTCTCAAGAATATCCATTAATGGTGAGCTTTCGGATCATTTTAAAATTGTGAGATCTGTTAGGCAGGGTTGTCCCTTGCCCCACTTTTGTTTGCCATTGCCAGTGATGCTTTGGACTAGTTAATTAAGGATGCCATTGATCAAGGTAGTATCAAAGGGTTACCATACCTAACTCGGCTTCTAAGTTCGGGCTACAAATGTACGTTGATTACACTAACATAATTATGAAAGAAGATGAAAACTTTGCCTCCTCATTTCTTGAGTGCCTCAACCTGTTCTGCCTTGCTAGTGGGTCTTTCATGAACCACCACGAAACATGCTTCAAGTATTCTAACAACTAGATCCCTAGTTGTGTCCTTAACCTTTAGTGTGAAATCATCCATAACGATGATATATTTTGTCTGCTTGGGATCCCAATGGGATTTAAAGTCTCCTTCAACTAGCAATGGGATTGGATAGTCAACAAGTTCAGAAATAAAATATTGAAGTGGATCAGGCTACAACGCAACATCAACCATAGGCTTTTTGTTCTTAACCATTATATTTTGCCTTGCTTGACCTATTTCCTTTCTTGCTGGTTCCCCTCAAAAAAAAAATTAAATCAAGTCATCTCCTTAGCTAGAAGATTTTTATGGAGTGGGGATATCCACTCCCACAAAATTCCTAAGGTTGCCTAGAAAATTTGTTGCCTTCCCAAAAAAGAAGTAGGTTAAATTGTCCTTGGAAGATGGCCTACAACTTATCCTCTAAATGGATTTTGAGATCGCTTCCATCTAAAGACGTGCAGTCCACTTTCCTTAAAAGAAACATCCATACTTTTCACCTTAAAGAGTATAAAGTTTGGGCTAACCATTCCATTTGGGATATTGTAGTTTCCCCTTATAGTTTTGTTCGTAATGGAAGTAGTTTGTGTTGTAGGTATTGGAAAGCATGGATGGAAGTCAAAAAGTCCTATATCATTTCTAATTATTTCTCAAATAACTCTTCTTTCCTTTTGCATGAAACTATCTGGTATGGGTGGCTCTCCTTATGGGAGAAAGCTAATCTTGGAATAAGAGAACACAAATGCTTTAAAATGGCACCAAATGTTGGTTTAAAATATCTGATAGAGGTGAGTACAATTCAGATCATAGCATTACCATCATTACTAACATGTCTTCTGAATGCAAATAGGTTATTTTGGAACATAAAGCCTTTTTGAAAGAGAAACTTCAACAATGCATCGATAACAAAGAGGTCACTCTGTGGGAGGTAGTTGTTGCTATGCTAGATTAGTTCAAGAAGAAAAAGGCGCGGTTCATAGTATCATAAAAAAGATTAACCAAAGGTGGGAAGTCAACTGGAGTGCTAGTCAATGGCAATACATATTCCAATGTATTTGGCACTTCCTCGTGGAAACTAAGCACTCATTTCTTCAATGGCTAATCATTCATAAAGCCGTCTGGACAAGCAACGAGGCTAAATATATTAACAAGTGAGGAGGATGTTATCCAATTGTTCTACCTCTGCCCTAATGCTCAAAGAATTTGGCAGCCCATCAATAAAATAAGTCAAAGCATTAGAGAGAGACAACTTTCATGTAAAGAGATCCTCATTAGTGAATGTCCCTCTCTAGCAACACCGGAGAGTTCATGCTCTTTGGACCATATGGAAGACCAAAAATATAAGAAGATCTTCCAACTGAAAGATGGTTACAGAGAAGTCACTCACCTCTCTAGACTTAGGAAAATTGGAAACTTCAATATTAAGTCAATTAGGTATGCTCTCCACATGATTGTACTATTCCCAAAGCCTTGAAAATCTATAAACCCTCGACTTGGAGGAATTATGCTCTTTCATTGTACTCTCAAGAAAGATATCTAATGGTCCTAGCAAAACCCATAGTTTTTGGGCGCCTTTTGGCCCTTGGGCTCCTGCCTCTGTACATGTGTAACCTTCCCTCACTTTCTTGATATATTTCTTGTTGTCTATAAAAAAAAAAGTGTATTCTTTTAAAAGACTTTATGATTGGTAATTTGGTAGACTCTATTGGATTGAAGCTGTCTGAGCTCTCAATCCATATCTTCTTTTGTAAGCTTTTCTTCTTTTACTATATTCTCTTCTCTGCATCCAAAAAAAAAGAAGAATAGGAGATACACAACTAAATATAAAAAGGCAAGAGATCAACAAAGACATGTGTGTAGTCTGCATTCGCCTGTACAATGAACTGGACAACTTAATGTTTTAAGTCAGAAACATACATATCCAATCTGCGAAGCAGAAATCGAGTCTTGAAGTACCTATCCAACAATTCAATGAGCTAACCACCCTTTTCGTCCACTTGATTTTTTGTTTCAAACTCTGCACATGCTGTCTTTCAATGTTGATGAACATGACTTCTGATAGCTACAAGGTAATGGAGACTCTGTGTCTATGTGTTATGCTTATTCATACAATGACGAATCTCTGCCTATCTATTATGCATGGTGATCACTGATGTGATATAGGCAATACGTATGGATGTGTGCGTTGGCAAGACTCTGCGCATTTATGGAGAAAGATTTGTTCGTTTTCAAGCTCTTTCTTTCATCATCACCATCATCTCTCTCGCACTCCGGAGCCCTGTGGGCCATGAACCGTCCAGTGAAGAAGATGAGCAGCCTGCGGGCACCTGGGTTCTTCTGCGGATGTACAGCGCGCTTTTTCTTTAGTCCGAGCACCACCTTCCCTCTTCCCCCATCTACAGGCACCGTGCCGTGTCGTGCCACGCGTGATTGCGATCATTCCTGTCGATCCCTTCAATGTGGGGTGACACCGACATAGCCGCGTCGTCAAGGTTTTCTCTCACACAGACACACTTTCTATATCTCCCTATTTTATTGCGCTTGCAATTTTCTTTGCAAGTGTTGGATCTTTTTCATCGCATTCGTCTGACACAGCCTCATTTTTTTACAGAAAGCGCGTTTTTCTTGCTCGACCTCATTCCTCTTGGTCCGTTCATCTCCTCCACCTCTTTCTTCAATCCGATTGCTTGTTTTGGTGCATTCAATTTGCTTTGTTGTCCGACGCAGAGGGCAGATTTCTCTGCTTTCGTGCCACTTCGATCGCATTTCTTTTGCAGATAGCGCGTTCAGTCCGACAATTTCCTAATCAATCAACAGCCGTTTCCCACTGCACCTTTGCGTCCTTGTTTCGATTTCGTTCCTTTTCTGATGCAGTGCAGCTTTCTGATAGGAGCTTCTTCCGTCGGCATCTAGACGAGGTTAATGATTAGATATTCTGACTAGTGTGATTTAGGTCCCCTTAGGCTTGTACTCAGGTGCTGGAACTCAGTCCAGCATCTCCTATTGTCCCGGGAAAGTCCAAGCTCTGGCTGCCTCTTTAATGGTAATTTCTCTGCATCTCCAACTTATTTAGGGTGCGTCTTATCTATCCACGTTAATGTTGTTGAGATGTCTGAGATTCAATAGGTTTTCACTTCTCTTTCGTAGATATGCGCTTAGCCCCACATTTAAAAGCTGGAGTACAGAAGGTTAGCGCGATCACCCTGGCTTTCTGTTCTCCTTGGTTATCGGCTGGGGCAATGTTAATTCCTTCAAGTATTCCATCAAAGCCTAGTTTCAGGAAACACTCTAGTTTTGAAAAGCTTTTCGATGGAGAGCAGGCTTATCAGCATTTATTGGAGCGGCAACACTTCTCGTTGGGATTCAATTCTCTCGCACCTTCCTCTCCAAGCAAGAAGATGAAGCCCAATATTTATACTTGCATTTGTTTCTTCTTCTTCATCGTGACTATGGTGGCCTATCTCCGATGCAGCAGCCTCGATGGTCATGGTCGGAGCAGTTCTTCCTCAGATGCGGGGCCTAATCTCAGGACTACGGCCGCCTTGGAGAGATCGTTCGCTTCATTGTCTGCATTCAAGGGACTCGGAAGCATCTACAGAATAGGCACAAAAGCAATGAATGAGCTTGTTGTTGCGCATGTTACAGAAACCACGTCATTACGGGATATGCGCATGTTCTTGCGCACTCTCTACCGCAGTGGAATAGCATCAAGGGCAGATATTGTGTTTCTCTTCCCGTGGAATTCGTTGCCATTCAGTATGGTCGATGTGATCACTCAAGAATACAGATACTTTGACAAGCTTGCGCACAAGTTCTTAAAGGACCATACGAAAGTGCCGATCTATGAAGGCAATTCATCATCATCTTCATTGGTAACATCATCAACGGCATCAAAAATGCCTGTGATCTCCTCCTCGTTTGGTGTTATTACATCCCGGAGAGATTTGACTTTAAGCCCTTTCCGCGGAATTAAGAGACTAGATTTAGAAGAAGATAGCCGGAATATTGCTCTACCTTTCTGGGGCACCAGGAATTCGAATCCGTCGAAACCTAATCAGACAGAAGGTATTTCCAATTTACATCACTATGGCTCCATAGTTGGATTCGGGGTGTCTGAGTTGAATCCAGACAATGCACTGCAAGGTTTTATTAACCATCCACCGCTTGCATTGAGAAGATGGGCTTGTTATCAGATGCTGTTGGGTATGGTGCGGCGGAAGTTCAAGCATGTGCTGCTCACTGATGTTAGTGGTGTTGTTATGCTGAGAGATCCTTTTAACATAATTGGAAAGAGACGATCTGGCCTTTACGTGACCTTGGAAGACAGGGCCTGGGGATCGTCCTTTACTCAGGAATTAGGAACTAGTTTAAACGCGTTGGATATGGAGGTAGGCATTCAATCTAACGACGCAATTGTTTTGCACAGCGCCACCAACGTGTCGATTGGTCGGCGGCAATTGAATTCTCGTCCAGATAAGGCATCGTTCGAGTCGTTGGATGATAAAAGCGAATCTGTGCAGACAGTTGTTTTAGATGAGAAAAATAAAGTAGAAGGGAAGAGTGAATCAACCTATTCCCGCAGCCAAAGAGGCTCGTGGCGAAAACCAGTTAGACATCAGATGGATGCACATAGAAAAGGTGGCATAGGAAGAAGGAAAAAGTCTCGGAGAGGGTCTTCTTCACCAGCAGGTGGGCTTTATGAGCGTGTATATGGCAGAACAATGTGGAGCAGTTTAGGTGAGAACGAGAGAAAGATGAAATTAGTAAACAGTGCTGTGATGATGGGAAGCATGCATCAGGTACGTGGTCTTGCAAATACGATGGTAACAGAGATAGTGAAGGTGGCATTAGAGAGAAGGAACCGTGAGGCCTTCCCGGACAGCGTTCTACTATCATATCTTCTGCACAAGAGTTCATCTCTTCTGGGTAAAAAGGTATTAGACCATCTCCACCTCATGAGCAATGCGAACTCATTCGTGCACTCTCTGGTGGGATCTGAGCAGCCTTCAGTTTTCCTTAAAGGATCGAATGGGGCATATTCTGTGATCCATGGGAACAACAAGAGCAAGAGGTGGGGGAATGTAATATATGCCATCCAGCGTGACATATGCTCATCTCTAGTTGATGCCATGGTCTATATGGATTGCAGTGGCCATAGATAGAAACTGCTGCAGTTTTGCGGTAAACTTTCATCTAGAGGGGGAGCTTGATGCCTGCAACTCGACATGATATCATGGAGCATGCAAGATTCTGAATTCATCCTGACTTCAACTAACTCCTGCATAAGAAGATGCTCGTATGAACCCTTTAAACGATTTATAGAAATCTTTGTTCTTTAGCATGCACTTGTTGATCTGAACAGGCCTTTTCCCCTTCTTATATTAGTAAATCTCTGTTAACAGTAGCTCCTGCCATGAGCGCCTAATGTTATTTTATAACCATCGAATTCATTCCACTCTTGTAAATTATTAATCTTGTGGAAATTCGTCCTCTAAATTTTGGAAAATCAGAGAGGCATTCTTGATGTGCAGCGATGGGTATACCCCTTCACGTTCTCATCTCTCTCTCTCTCTCTCTCTCTCTCTCTCTCTCTCTCTCTCTCTCTCTCTCTCACACACACACACACACACACACACACACACACACGCCCACAAGCACACAGAAAGTTAGATAACTTTGTTGGAGAGTCTGGATAGGACAGTTAGAAGGATGCATAACCTTGAAGAGCATTTGATAAACTAAACAGTAAGACTTTCATTGTTGATTTGCAATCACTTATGGTCGAACCATCTTCTAAGGTTGGTTGAAAGGATGAAGCACGAAAGGCAAGCCAGACAAAAGTCCCTTTCATTTATCATGTATAAAGAATGTTTGTGGTACACACAGTTGTACCATCACTATTACCATTTGTAAATATACCTAACTTCTATTTCAGGGTTTCTTCCTGCATCCTCTCCATGATAGTCATGGCAGAGGAAAACATTAGGTGCAGCCTTTGAAAGCAGCATCTAAAAACATTAGTATGCTCCTCTGTTGATAAGCACATCATACTGATTCGTTTGACACAGCATTGATAATCAGTTTCAGTCCGAGTTTAGTGGTCTGTTTTGTTCATTGTTATCCATTTGTGGTAGTAGGTCCACAAGTAAGAGTGCATTTGTTACGGATAATCATTCATCTAAATACTGGATGACAGAAACTTTCATTGAAATGTGGCATATACTGTGCAGATATATCTATCTGATAAATATTATGATGCAATCAATGGATCCTCTTATTCTTGAAGCAATTTCAAATCTCAAGGCATAAGCGCAACTGTGCATACAAGAATGAGAGTCTATCATAGTGGTAACATTGACAGTGATCAAACCCTTTTTTTCTCCTGGAAGAAACGTGTGCTCTGCAATATCTGTTGTGTTTGATTGCTGAAAAATCACCTTAATTGCTGTATTCCATCCTTTTAGTGTCTTTTTTCTTTTTGGGCATTGGCTGTATCTCGAGTATCATGGACCCTCCAAAAAGGCTGATGAATAACGGCGTATACGGACATGGAGTGACCACTAAGTAGACATTGAGTGTCCCTAGTCCGTCCATGGCCTTCCCCGTGGATTTGTATGCTTCTTCCAACTTTCCCAGTTACTTTAAACTTTCCTGAAAAAATTTGTTGTTTTTAACCTTCTTTGACAACTTTTGCACAGGCACATTCTTTTTTATTCTCTGCACAATGACATGAGAACACAGTATATTCTCTCTCTCTCTCTCATTGTGGCTCTCAGGAAATGGTTGGGATCAGGATGGCCGTATAATCGTTGAAGTAAACTATGGCCTCTTAATCATATGAATATCTCTTACCTCTTTTAGATCGTGGAGAGAGATTTCTCTCATACCAAAACATATGCAGACTTCGACAATGTTTTGAATCTAACAAGTATGCCAATCGCTAGATTGTCGTAATTTTGTAAAGTAAATGATTCCCAAAGAATTCAACGCTGAATTTCAACGAGGAATTTCAATGCCTATGATTCCCCGAAAGAGCCAACAGCTTATATGCACACGGAAGCTTTTTTTATTGTCTGTTTTGTGAGAGAGAGAGAGAGAGAGAGAGAGAGAGAGAGAGAGAGAGAGAGAGAGAGAGAGAGAGAGAGAGAGAGAGAGAGAGAGAGAGAGAGAGAGAGAGAGAGAGAGAGAGAGAGAGAGAGAGAGAGAGAGAGAGAGAGAGAGAGAGAGAGAGAGAGAGATTCATGCATCAGAATCCAACAAGAGTCTTATTTCTGAATGAATTCAACGGAGAAGTCCAGACCATGTGAACGCTTGGAATTACAAATCCATGTACTTCAGCGAAAATCGAAGTAGTTGTGCAATTTGTCTAGGGGGCTAGGGTATGTAGTCGGCCCCTTGCCTCTTAGGCTCACTGCAGGTGTTCAACCGCTACTGGCTGCCATGGAGAGCTTTCAGCACTCTAGAGTTGAGATGAACAAGTACGCTTTCGGGTTGTTCAGACGGTTGCTGGCATCCTGAGCTGTTTGAACCGTTGCTGGAAACCAGTTGAGGCTTCAGCTTGTTCAAATCAGTCACCTCCATCCTCGTCTGATTGACCTCCCCTTCCTCAGCTCTACTTAGCAGAGCCCGATGTTCGGGCTCTGTATCTTGGTAGTGCTAGACATTTAACCTTGCTTTGTGAGATATGAAGAGTGTCATCAGTATTATGTCACTTTTAATTGTACCTTTTCAATTACTTGAAACATAACCAGAAGAGTATATCTGAGTGATCGAACTTCCTTGAAAAGTAAATGTGCAATTGTCTGCATCATATGAGTGCTTTCCTTTAGGACGTATGAAAGTAAGCTCCCCTCCACTCCCTTCCTCTCCCTACAAATGCCCTGCAAGTGAATAAAGTAGAAAGTAGTGATGGCTGTCTGTACTTTCTGGTATCAAAACAGTCTTAAGAGATGCCGTTTTCCAGGATGGAACCCAAAAATTCCTCAGCTTTGATTCCATTACGATTGATTTTTTACCTTTTGATAAGGAAAGTGGGAACTTATGGCGAGAGATTAGAATTAAAGTAACATGAGGCTATCAACTTGCACGCGATTGAATTAACTGTAGGTGAGAAAACAACTTTCTCTTTTTTCTTTTAGAGTACATGATTTGATATTGATCTTTGGATGTTTATTGAACATATTCAGCTTTAATTCTTCCATATTATTATTGAGAATAGGGAATGGCACTCATCACAAAGAGTTGAAGCACTTCAAAAGCCATATATACCATTAGGACCACTGCTATCTTTCCAATCAAGGTAGGGACTGCCATCTTTCCAATCAAGTTAGCTTTCTTCGCCCAGCATGTTTTTGAACCAACATGAATAATGCACAAGAATGAACAGGCCTTTTAGGACTAAAATTGTATTGATGAGTATCTTGATCAGCTGATAGTCTGTTCAATGAACTTTCCAAATCACTTCGCAACAATCAACAAATTTTTTCAGTATCTCCAAAATGTCCAAATGTTTCTAGGTCGAACCCGAGAAAATTCGAACCCGAGAAAATTCGAGGGTATCTTACTTGAGGGTGATGACTCAAGGAGGATATATGGAAGAAATAACAAGTTGATAGGTTTGCATAGTGATTCTACAGTGAATAGTTATTTTATGCTGCCTGAATACAATGTTCAGGGAAGCTCTTCCTGTTAATACAACAAGTAAACGATTGATTGCTGATGGCAACTAGTCCTATGCAGACATCATAAAGGGGATCCTTACTAAGTTTTTTTACCTGTTGTTTTATGATGAAGACGATATGAGAAGCAATAGAGAAAACTGCTGCACAATGAAGAATGCATATTGATTGAGACAATCAAGATATGGTAAAATGAATGTAGCAAATGATAACGATAAGATAGTGGTTGAAGGCAACTCCATCAAAAGTGACAAGCGATCCTTAGATTTCTGGTACAAACAGTTCAGTGATAAAGTAGTCATTGCTCTATGCCATGGTCCTAGGCCATCTCAAGCATCTCTAATAAAACAATGAATGAGAACCAATTCACAGTCAAGAAACTTATAGGATAGACATGTGCAATACTTCCCCAATAAATATATCTATTTTTTTGACAACTCGAAGTGTGCTTTCATAGTCATCTTTGAAGGTCAATGTCTTATTAGAAATACCCATGTTTCCTTTTTTAGATGGTACGAAGCGTTTATTCCAAGGGGAAACATACCAACTGAGCTTCCAATTAGGGTTGACTTTATAGAGTTACTAGTGGAATTTTTTCCATTGGTAAAAACATATAGGGGATTGTAGCACTCATACGCACATGATCCTAGGTATCAATCTCACACACTATGAAAGCAAATGGTGGCTTGACTTAACACACCCAAAATGTCAAATCGAGAGTCTACTCAATTAAGTGCATGAAAACATGTACTCATGTAATGATTGATGCACATGTGGACAAGTAAGTAGTCAACATGAGTAAACATACACTCACATCCTCCTCTCACTGAGTCATTCATACATTTCAAGCGCACAACCATCGACACTTAAATGACGATATTGCATATGTTCCTTAACCAAATAGGAGTAATAATTGGTTCCTATTTGAGCTCTCGATGAGAAAATTTTGTTGGGAGTTACACACACTCCTATCAGAAGTTATGACTAGAATATAAAGTGTCAGGATTACCTGCCCGTTGAGATATCAAGCTCAACATGTGATGATTCAGGATAACACATATCACTTTTTCATTTCTCTGACATGTATAGTGGTCACGCCGGTATATGTCAAGGACACTTCATTGAGCTTTACCAGATTTATCTACCGAGAGTGATGAAACATTTGTTTCTTGCCAGCTCACTCATTTGCACACATTAGGGTTTTCCTTATGTACTGTTCTTTATATATTGCACTTGTTGTATTGTTGTTTTAGGTCATTCTCGTACATTCCTTTTATGTAATAGAAGAAGAAGAAGATCTGTTGGAAATTTAGTAGGCCCATAACTAATACCACAGGTCCATGGTTCCATAGATCCAGGATCTACAACACAGATTCTAGCAATCTTCCAATATCGACAAAACATGAACATACCACACTTAATCACACAAATGATGAGACAAAGATAGAGAAAGATTGGACAACATGTGTAAAGTGTTACGTAAGCCACTGCTTACTCACATTATCATATATACAAATGTCAATTTACAATGTGGGATTCAAAATCTCAACCACTCCATGTGAACAGAAATAGATGGAAGAGTGTATGTACAAAATTTACAAGAATATTCAGATGTAGGAACAGAAATCTGAATATGTATGAGATGTATGACCTGATAGGTTGTAGAAGAGTGTATATGAGTGACAGAAAGAGGAAAGATCAGTTTAAAACTAATAATCAGCAAACTCTAATCTGATTTTAGGCTATGGAAGACCCTAAATCAGATGTGTATGTGAAAGATCACATACTTACAGAATTAGCAAAGAATGCTAACATGCTATAAAAAATCCTCATACTCATGTAAACAAACCTTCTCTAACACCTCATCTGAATGCATGTAGCATGCATGTACTGATTCTTCTTTAGATATGCCAAATAGGACTCCTCCTGATATGGATGACACTGCCTCCATAAACTCCAAGTAGTACTTGTGTGCATAAAGAGAATATGTACCTGATTTCTTAACATAAGATGCAAATATTATGTTAACCTCCATCCAATGTCTTTGAAGTACACTGAAATCTTCATATAGAAGACAATCTTCAAATACATTATGTAGATGGCTGATCCACACCACCAAGCTACTGATGGGTAAGTCCTCTCCATAAGCAAGAGTGTGAGCACACTCTTCTCCAAAAAGAACTCCATAGCTGCTCCTCAACATGCTCCTAGAGTGCACCATGGCAGCCCCATGTGTCACTAGAGCACTACCTCTAATGAGGGACCAAAGCCGGCATTGCAATTGGTGTAGGATGTCTTAAAAGTGACCCAAGGACTTTTATAGCCTTCCAAAGCTCTTGCGAAAGAACTCACTAAAAAGCGCTTTATTTTAATCTCATCACTTTTTAAATTGCTTTTGCTTTATTTTAAGTGAGTTTGCTTTATTTTTAAAGTTGCTTTTAGCTAACTTTAAAAATAACTTCTTGAACTTCTTTTTCACACTTCCAACTATGTGATGAATGATCTGACAACATTTTTATGATCCTCATGCCGAGAGCTATCATATGAGATCAAAACCCTAAATCAACACAAAATTAGGGTTAGGCTTTTCTCCCAAATCTGAACTCTGATGATTGCATGTCATATACCATTAGAAAGCTCTCTTCAAGCTCTAAAAGATAGGCTCATAAAAATTTTACCCAAATTTTGTGCCAAAAATGACAGTACCAAAATTAGGGTTTCTGCCCTAAATGGATTTTGGACTGATATGACATTGTTTTCCAACAATCCTCCCTGCAATGTCATATTGGTACAAACTGAATTGGATATAAAACTTCATTCATATGCAAACTGATATAAATTTCAAACTTGTACTCCCGAATTGACCTTCAAACCTTTTCTTCAAAAGTCTTCTTCAAAACTGAATTTGAATTTCTTCAAACTTCAAAAAACTAAATTTGCTGAATATGAACCATAATACTTGAGAAAATATGTAAACTAAATATCCAATAGTGTATACATCAAGCAATCATTGCTTGACAACATATGTAGCATGAACTGATTTTGAACATTACCTTACAAAAGGTTTCTCAATGTACTTCTCCTGTGTCATGTAGATACACTAAACAAAATAAAAAATTGATCCCTGGGACTTGTGGCTGACAACTCACAACTCACAACTTAGTGTATTATGAACACTGTTGGTTCATCTCTGATTGTACTCAACTCAACTGAACTCATGAGTCTCACCAAAATTTCATATCTATGATGTCATCTTGTCATCATCCTTTTTCATACTTGTTTCCTTTAGAGTCTGGTATAAACATATATGTGTGCACCTTTGAAACATATCTCTTTGAAATATCAAATTTCTCTTTAATATAATTCTGGAATTTTCTCATGAACAGGAACACCTAACAGGAACTTTCTCTAGGCATTCTCCTTCTTCCTTCTTCTTTCAAAGTTGGAACATAAAGAGAAACTGACAAAGGAAATATAGGAATACCTGATATAGCCTATAGGAATACACATGTAGGTATGAATCTGCATTCTTTTACATATGGCTGAAAATAAGTCTTCAGGTTTAATCACCCCCTTGAATGATTTAACACTAGTATCCAGAATTCTTCAAATTATATCGAACTTTATGAAATATGGAACGTCTTCCTTCTTTCAATAAATCGGTTCTTTAGTGATCAATACCTGTATCTGAAACAAAAGTTTAGGATCCATAATCTTTTGCAACATAACAAGTATCTTCTTCTTTTTCTCTGCAACACAAATCTGATAGAATATGAATCTTTGACTTACTCCTTCCAATGCTAAGAACTTTTCAAACAAAGGATAGACATCTGAATCATAAATACTCAAGATCTTCAAGATCATTCAAGATCATTCAAGATCTATCAAGATCTCTCTAACAAAATACCTGTGTAGAATCTGCTCTCATAAAACCTTCATGACTGAATGTTTGATTTGCTACCTGAATGTCTCTAAGTGTCCATGGTTCTCACATAAAGTTGTAAAACTTTTCTTTAACCAAATCCTTCCCAAGGATCCGCAATTCCTACTTGAAACATAAGTGGACAAACTCTCACCTTGAGAACTCTAAAAGTTGCAAGTTGATACTTCATATCTTCATATTCTACCCGAGTGAAATGTGATAGTATTTGCTTGAATTTCTTTTGGCTAACTCCACTTCTCAATCAAGTGATAGGATTTGACGGAACACCTTTTCGAATACAAACATGTATCCAAAAAATTAAGACAATCATAGAAAGTAGATTCTCCATCTGGCTTGTACCTCACAAGAATTTGTATTTTCTTGAATTTTCTAAATTTTCTCAAAATATTGAAATTTTTGAATTTTTTTGAAAATACTGAGTTTTTTGAAAATACTAAAATTTCATAATTTTCCTGCAAATTCTAAAATTCTGAATTTTTTGAAAACACTAAAATTCTTAAAATACTTTTTTTTTTGAATTTTTATCTTGAAAAACTCTGAATTTTTTGAATATACTGAATATACAGAATATTTTGAATATGAGGTACCTTTTCCAAACAAAAACTTCACTCCAAGTCTCCAATACCTACAAATACTTTTTTACCTCAAAAGTTAGGTCAAGAAGAATCTCGACAACTTGTGAAAGTAGCTCTGAATTGACACTCCAAGAATTCTTTGAGGGAACATATAACTGACTGCTCAAAATCTTCAACTTATACATGACTCATACACATATGAGTCAAAACATATAAGCTTCCTTTCTTTCTCTCAATGCAATTCTTTGTCAAAAACTACTAAAACATGACCAAGTACAATGCAAAACAAGAAACTACTTCTTCTTCACACAAGATGTTCTCGTAGACTTATCTTTGGATATAGAGGATAAAGTAGGAAAGTTATATGGAAAATATAATAGAAAAGGAAGTCTTACTTTCCCTTTGGAAATGTTGGACTTTCTTCTTCTGCATCTTTCTTCCACCTGACGATGTCAACATCTTCAAACTTCTCTTCCATACCTTTTGTTCTCTTCATCTTGAAGTAGCAAGCACTCTTAACTTCTTCAAATGAATTTTTCTCTTCCTTTAGTGCTAAGACTAAGCGACAAAACAAACATGGTATATAAATGGAAGTGAACATAGAATCATGTTTTACCATCTCCTCATATCTCTTAGTCAAAAGTTTGCTTCAAATGTGACTGATATGATTGAATTTACCAACCTTTTGGCTAAATGTTGAATTACCTCTCTAGAGTACCTAGATCAAATTCTGTACCTAGATATCCAAACAACTTACTATACAAGATTGGATGAAAACAAAACTCATCTTATCTCCAAATTTGTCTTCTTAGATGAGCTTTCTTGCCATGAAAGAGATCTATCAAAACTCATCTAATCTCCTTGGTCTTGATAGTTTTGATGTAACTAATGCTTTTACTTTCAAAATAATGAAATTGTTTGAAAGCACTTCTTCAATCCTTCAAATCTCTTCATAACTGCTCTTCTAAGATATGACCTCCAAATGATAATCTGATAGTAGGAACTAATACCTATGATTTGATGTTGATCTAGTTCCTTCATCTTCTCCAAACCATTGTTTTTCCTTGAATTTGAAGTAGCCTTCTCCTCATCAAGTCTTGGACTTCAAACAATACTTCTGTAAAGTATTTTCATACTCTTCCAAAAGTATTCGACTGCTAACAGATCATCAACTTCATACTCCATACTGATAAATAAACATGTGACTGAATTGTCTAATTATCAAATCTCTCCTCATCTTAGATTAAGTGTGTATGTCAAGTGTTAGAAGATGCTCTTAAATCATATGTTGTAAACCTAGAAGTCTGGGAACCTGCGAATCTCAGAGCCTGAATGCTGTGATACCAAATGTTGGAAATTTGGTAGGCCCATAACTAATACCACAGGTCCATGGTTCCATAGGTCCAGGATCTGCAACACAGATTCCAACAATCTTCCAATATTGACAAAACATGAACATACAACACTTAATCACACAAATGATGAGACAAAGATTAGACAACATGTGTAAAGTGTTATGTAAGCCACTGATTACTCACACTATCATATATACAAATGTCAATTTACAATGTGGGAGTCAAAATCTCAACCACTCTATGTGAACAGAAATAGATGGAAGAGTGTATGTACAGACTTTACAAGAATATTCAAATCTAGGAACAGAAATCTGAATATGTATGAGATGTATGACCTGATAGGTTGTAGAAGAGTGTATATGAGTGACTGAAAGAGGAGAGATCAATTTAAAATTGATAATCAGCAAACCCTAATCTGATTTTAGGCTATGGAAGACCCTAAATCAGATGTGTGTGTGTGAAAGATCACATACTTACAGAATTATAAACGAATGCTAACATGTTGCTGTCAGAAATCCTCATACTCATGTGAACACACCTTCTCTAAACCTCATCCGAATGCATGTAACATGCATGTACTGATTCTCCTTTAGATATGCCGAATATGACTATTGATATGGATGCCACTGCCTCCATAAACTCCAAGTAGTACTTGTGTGCATAAAGAGAATATGTACCTGAATTCTTAACATAAGATGCAAATCTTATGTTAACCTCCATCCAATGTCTTTGAAGTACACTGAAATCTTCATGTAGAAGACAATCTTCCAATACATCATGTAGATGGCTGATCCACACCACCAAGCTACTGATGGGTAAGTCCTCTCCATAAGAAAGAGTGTGAGCACACTCTTCTCCAAGAAGAACTTCATAGCTGCTCCTCAACATGCTCATAGAGTGCACCATGGCTGCCCCATGTGTGCTAGAGCACCACCTCTAATGAGGGACCAAAGCTGGCGTTGCAATTGGTGTAGGATGTCTTAAAAGTGACCCAAGGACTCTCTTTTATAGCCTTCCAAAGCTCTTGCAAAAAAACTCACTAAAAAGTGCTTTATTTTAATCTCATCGCTTTTTAAATTGCTTTTGCTTTATTTTAAGTGAGTTTGCTTTATTTTTAAAGTTGCTTTTAGCTAACTTTAAAACTAACTTCTTGATCTGCTTTTTCACACTTCTGACTACCTGATGAATGATCTGACAACATTTTTATGATTCTCATGCCGAGAGCTATCATATGAGTTCAAAACCCTAAATCAACAAAAAGTTAGGGTTAGGGTTTTCTCCCAAATCTAATCTCTGAGGACTGCATGTCATATACCATTAGAAAGCTCCCTTCAAGCTCTACAAGATAGGCTCATAAAAAATTTACCCAAAGTTTGTGCCAAAAATGACTAAGTACCAAAATTAGGGTTTTTGCCCTAAATGGATTTTGGACTGATATGACATTGTTTTCCAACAAGATCATTCTTCCTTGCCTCAATCTGTGTGTGTGCTTCTCTTTGATTGTGAGAATGTATGTGTGAGATCTCTTCCTTATCTGCTTCGTCGTGACATGGTATCAGAGCCAGTGTGGCTATAGAGAGCTCGTGGAGAAGGCCGACGATGAAGAGTACGCAAGAAGGCATGGAGAATGTGTGATTCACCAACGACCTTAGATTGCTACAAAAATTGGCGTGAAGGTAGAAGACATCAAAATATTTTTGGGAGTTATCCCTTTAGGGTCACTTATTTTTGTTAGATTTCTGTTTCGGAGCCATCTCGACCTCCTTTTTGAGGCCGCAAGGTGGGTTGCACAGAAAAACCAGGTCAGTTTACAAAATTATAACGTCCTTCTTGTTCAGCAACACTCGTTTATTCCAGATCCAAAATTTTAAGTGATTCCGTTTACTATTGATAACAAAAACTATGTTTTTCTAAGATCGAACTATCATGTCAAAGTGTGACAGTGTTCAAGCAGAAGTACTGCTTGTAGTGTTTTTGCAGTGTTGTGAATTGCTGCAAAAATGGCAAGTGCAGATGGAATGTGTCAGCTTATGAGCAATAAGCTGGAAAAGAATGACTTCCATGCTTGGAGATCTAGAATGATAAATGTCCTAATGGGAAAAGGCTACTGGAAATACATCGAAGGAGAGAATGAAAATGCTCCAGAGTTACTAGATAGGAATCAAACTGTAGACCAATTAAGAGCATATGAGGAATGGAATAAAGGAGCACGAAAGGCAATGTATTGGCTATCTTTTAGCATATAAGATAGCATGATTGGGCACATACAAGATGCCAAGACTCCAAAAGAGGCATGGTACAGTTTGGTCACATTGTATGAGACCAATACAAAGGCATAAAAATTGCAACTCAAGAACGATTTGCATACACTATAGAAAAAGGGCTTGTCAATAAGTGACTATACCTTGAAAATCAAAAGCATATGTGATTCACTTGCATCTATTGGCATGAATGTAGATGACGATGATAAGGTGGAAGTGTGCCTTTGTGGTTTAGGAGCTGCATATAAGTAGATAAGAACATGTATTCATACAAGGGAAAATATTTGGAATTTTGTTGATTTGGTGTCCATGTTGATTAGTGAAGAAAAGAATCTTGGTGAGGACTCGAACTCCCAAGGAAAACCTAGTTCTAAGCAGGTATTCTACTCTAGTAAAGGAAGAGGCAGAGGTAGAGGCTTCGAAAGTGGAAGAGGATACCACAACCAAGACCAAGGTCAACATCATAATCATGCAAGAGGTAGAGGATAGTTTTGAGGCAGGGGAAGCGAAAGAGGCTGTAAAAATTTCCAAAGAAATGATTTAGGTAATGAGAGTAAAGGATGCTTGAATTGTGGTAAACTTGGACACTTTGAACGTGATTGCACATTGAAGAATCAAAATAATAGAAGGTAGCAAAACAACTATGCATCTATAAGTGTAGATGATTCCGAGAAGCTGTTCATGATCCAACATCACATGATGAAAACGATGTCTGTTGATGTTTCAAAATCAAATGGAAATCTTTGGTATGTTGATTCAGGTGCTTCAAATCACATGACCAGTCATGTGGAATGGTTTAGTAGTTTGCAAAAATTACCAGTTCTTGGATATGTTGAAATAGGTGATGACACATCACACCCTATCGAGCATACAAGAAATGGAAAATGGTTGACCAAGGATTACAAGTCAGGTTCAATGCTGAGACGCTATATGTAGAAGAGTACAAACAAGATGGAAGATTGATTGCCAAAGGGAAAAAAGTGGGTAGGATGTTCCCTTAAATGTGAAAATTCTTGAAATGAATGCAGCCATGTTTGCAAAAGGTGTAGGAGTTATTGCAGATATAGAGATCTGGCACAAATGAGCTGAACATGCAAACTTGTAGAGGTAAAAATTGATGCAGTCAAAGGAGATTGTCAATGGACTACCAAATTTCAAGGTTACAGAGATGCAAAAGGTATGTGCAACTTGTCAATTTGGTAAACATTCAAGAGCATCATTTTTGCATGACAAGCATGTTAGTGAGAATGTGCTAGAAATAGTACATACAGATGTTTGGGATCCTAAAAAGACCACATCTATGGGTGGTTGCAGGTTTTATGTTGCTTTCATTGATGACCATACATGGAAAGTATGGATATATTTCATGAAAGAGAAGAGTGAGGTGTTCACTCACTTCTAGAATTTTAAGGCTATGGTGGAAAAGAAGATAGGAAAGTATATTCAGACATTAAGGTATGATGGAGGAGGTGAATACATATCAAATGAGTTCAACAACTTTCTTAAAAGTCATGGAATTCGACATCGGTTTTCATGCAGGTACACACCACAATAGGATGGCGTTGTTGAACACAAAAATAGAGATATTACAAAAATAGTAAGAGCCTTGATGGATGAGAAGAATATGCCTCATTGTTATTGGGCCAAAGCTGTGCACACTGCTATATACATCATGAACAGAATTCTAACTGCCATTGTACATCAAGTTACACTTGAAGAGAAGTTCACAAGTAAAAAGCCAAACTTATCACATAGTTTTTATCTGTAATGCATATGTACATGTTCTAGATGAGTTGAGGATGAAGCTTGATCCAAAAGCAAAAATATGTATCTTCATTGGATACTCCCTTGAGCAAAAGGGATATAAATACTATAACCCACTCACATAATAGGTGAAGGTAAGCAGAGATGTGATGTTTGATGAAATGTCAAGCTTCTATGCAGATGCCAAAGATGGACCTAATCTTGAACCAAATGACAAAGAAAATGCTGAAAAATCAAGTGCAAAATCTCAAGTTTTGAGTGGACCAGATGCATCACCAAGCAATAGCTCCAACTCAAATCCATGGAGTGGAAGATTGTGTGGAAATTTCAGTCCAGTAAATTCATGAAATACATCCAAGAAAGGTAAAGAGAAGCTTTCTCCTAGTAGTAAAACATCTATAGGTTTTGAAGACATTGATGGAGATTCCAGTGGTAACCCTTCAGAAAAGAGCCTTGATGAGGAACTCGGATTGCTCTCTGTGAAGACTCTATGAGTAAGAAAGGCACATGCAAATGATACAAGGAGAAGTGACCCAGGACCAAGAAGATCCAGGAGGATGCAGAATTCAATGCAACAATTGACGTATGATAGTTACATGGCTCGTCATTGTGCCTACATGACAAAGGTCAACATCTTGTTTTGAGATGCAATTGGAAATGCAAATTGGAAAAAAGCTATGAATGAGGAGATAGTTGCACTTTATGGAAACGATACATGGAAGCTGGTTCCATTGTTGCAAGGAAAGAAACCCATAGGTTGCAAGTGGGTTTACATGGTAAAGCACAATGTTGATGCTAGCGTAAGTAGGTACAAAGCACATTTGGTAGCAAAAGGATACGGCGTTGATTATGAGGAAACATTTAGCCTTGTAGCTAAAATATCTACTATCAGAACACTTGTTGCAATAGCTACAACAAAAGGATGGATGTTGCATTAGATGGATGTGAAGTGTAAGGAATCGAACTCACAACCTCCCGGTTAGGAATGTGATGGGCTAACACTTGCCCCAAAAGCCATGGTTAAGGATTACTTCCTAATCCTCTCTCTTAGATCATGGTTCAACCATCTCCTACTAGGATTATGTTACATTCTTCCCCCCTTAAACTCCCTAGGGAATGTACCCTGACCAGTTATGGGACTGGCAGGATGTACCCTGGCGGAATGTACCCTGGCAGAATATACCGTGACCAGCTATGGGACTGGCAGGATGTACCGTGGCACTGTGTACCCTGGCACTTTGTACCCTGGCACTGTGTATTCTGGCACTTTGTACCCTGGCACCGTGTACCGTGGCATCGTGTACCCTATGACGCGTCGCACCGTGCCGCCTTGCCCAAGCCTACTTCCTAGGCTCTGATACCAATGTAAGGAATCGAACTCACAACCTCTCGGTTAGGAATGTGATGGGCTAACCACTTGCCCCAAAAGCCATGGTTAAGGATTACTTCCTAATCCTCTCTCTTAGAGCGTGGTTCAACCATCTCCTACTAGGATTATGTTACATGAAGAATGCTTTCCTACATGGTGAATTACAGGAAGAAGTATAGATGGACCAACCATAAGGATATGAAGATTCAAAGCACCCAAAATATGTTTGCAGGTTGCAAAAGGCTTTGTATGGACTTAAGCAAGCCCCTCATGCTTGGCATGCAAGGATTGCTGACTACTTAACCACCATTGGATTTTCTATGTGTGATGCAGATCATTCATTATATGCAAGGAAGGGTGATGATGACATCACGATTGTGGCTATTTATATTGATGACTTGACTATAGGAGATGAAAACAAAGCGAGCATTAAAGAGGCAAAAAAATTCCTTGTGCAAGAATTTTACATGAAAGATCTTGGTGTGCTGCACTATTTCTTGGGCATTGAGTTTATACATACAGAAATAGGGTCACAAAGGCAATATGCCTTGAGTACGCTGCAAAAGTATGGTATGGCTGATTGTAAGCTAATTTCTATGCCATTAGATTAGAATTTGAAATTGGATACTAAATCAGATGAAGCATTGGAAAATGCTACTATGTACAAGAAAATTATGGGAAGTTTGACATATCTCACAATTACAAGGCCTAATCTAAGCTACATTGTTGGGCTTGAAAATCAATTTATTGTTGATATATTTAGGTAGTGATGTGTGTGAACACTCTAGGACCGCCGGGGCACTTTTTTCCCTCTTTAGGAGGTTTTTTTCCCCCGGCTTGTATATACGCCTATTGCCCTAATGGGCTACTTATCTTTGTACATTCTCTAGTAATATATTCAGTCTTGTGTGTTGTGCTCCAAGCTTCTTCTTCTTCCTTGTGCTGTTCGCGTGCTTCCGCAGACGTCTAACTCCAACAATTGGTATCAGAGCAGGTCGTTGCTTCTTCTAGGGCGCCGTCGACACTCCTCCGTTTGCAGTCTCAGATTCGCATAAAATTTGGTGAGCATACTCAGGGTGTTTCCGAGATCAAAACATCTTTGCTCTGTGGTGCCGAAATCGCGATCTAAGCTCGTTTCGGCCTCCGAACGCACTATCGCAGTGCTTGTGCAGGCTATTTCGTCCTTTTGTGTCAAAGGTATATACCAGTTTCTGTTCACCAGTTTAAGCGTCTCGAAGTCTGCTACAGGTCTAGCAGAACTCGTTTGGGCAGTTCTGTTCAACTTTTTGAGATACAGTCAATTTTCTACATCAAGGTATCTTAGTCACCGGCCATGGCTGAAAGCAATGATGTATTCCGTATGTTGGCTGTTGAGGATAAGTTGGATGGTACCAACTACCCATTATGGGCTTATATGATGCGACATGTACTGGTTGCAAAAGGATTGTGGAACATTGTGCAGGGTGTTGAAAGACGTCCTGTTACACCTGTAACGACAGGTACTGCAAATACAAGTGTTGGAGCTGATGAAGATGGTGTCGAAGATGATATTCCGCAGATTCCTATTCGTGCTGCTGTTTCTGTTGCACCTACTGCAGAGCAGATTCGTTGGGATGGCAGAGATGCCCAGGCACATGCATTGATAGCTTTGTCTGTCAAACGTGCCATTATTCCTCACGTTCGCTCTTGCAGAACAGCAAAGGATGCTTGGGATACACTTACCACTTTGTACCAGGCTAGGAATGAGGCTCGTGTTGCTTACCTCCGAAAACAGTTGGAGAGTGAGCACATGAATGAAGGTGATTCGATGGACAGTTTTCTTACAAAGATCAAAGACCTGAAGGAACAATTGATTTTTGCTGATGAGGTTATACCAGATAGCTCACTTGTGCAGACCGTTCTGAATGGCCTTCCTGATTCATATCAGAGTTTTGCCTCTACTCTTCGATTGATGATGAAAGGCAATCCGAATGCCTTGTCATTTGAGGAATTAGTCTCTGTTCTGTTGCAGGAAGATCAGTCCAGGCAGAACAGGTCCATTATGCGTGTTGCAGATCAAGCTTTCCTGGCTAGTCAGAAGGGCAAAGGAAAATGGAGCTCTTCTACTAGTAAGCAGAAATCTGCAAATGCTGCACAATCGAAGAACCAGGATAAAGATGAGAAGAAATCAGAAAAGCAAAAATTGTTCTGCAAGTACTGTAAAGGAAATGATCATATTATAAAGAACTGTCCAAAACTGGCTGCTAAAGAGGCAAAGAAGAAAGAGGCTGGAATGGTTGTTGCAGAGGCCTCTACACCAAAAACAGAGTCTGCAAATCTTATGCAGGAAGAAGAATGGGCGTTTACTACTGTCTGCAGTTTTGACCCATCTTCTCATGATCAGTGCATGTCTGCAGTAGACTCAGATGTTTGGTACTTTGACAGTGGGGCGACCAAACATATTACCTCGTAGCGCAGTTTCTTGAGTCTTCACTCGAGCCTGCCCCTACAGGGAATACTGTCACATGCGCCAATAACTCCTCTTATCCTGTTATGGGAGTTGGTAAGATCATTCTGACTACTGCTGATGGTAGTTCTTTCACTTTGTCAGATGCTTTATTTGTGCCAGGGATAAAAAAGAACCTGTTATTAGTTTCTGCATTAGCCAAGATTGGCTTGGTTCTGGAATTCATTGATGACAGGTGTACGGTCCATGATCTCTCAAATGGCGATGTGATTATTGCTTCTGGCATTTTATCTCGTGGGCTGTATAAGCTCATAGACTATGAAAGATCTGTGAATGATTCGGCATGTGCAGTTCATGATTCTCAGGCTATGTCAGATGCAAAGCTTTGGCATGCACGCTTTGGTCATCTGAATTTTGCTAGTTTGTTACGCCTGCAGAAATCTGAAATGGTGTCCTCTTTGCCCAAACTTGAGGCACCTGGAAAACATGTTTGTGAAGGCTGTATTTTGGGCAAAATGCAGCGTTCTTCCTTTCCAAAAGATGGTTCAGTTCGGGCTATGCAGAAATTGCAGCTTGTACATAGTGATGTCTGTGGTCCTATGCAGACATCCTCTTTTGGAAATTACCTTTACTTCGTGACTTTCATTAATGATTTTTCCAGGCATGCATGGGTATATCCACTCAAAGCAAAGTCCGAAGTGTTCATGTTCTTCAAACAGTTTTTGGTTTTGGCTGAAAATCTGTCAGCATGTAAAATGGGCACCCTCCGTTCTGATCGAGGGTGGGAATATATGTCTTCAGATTTTAATGCATTTCTGGCTGAACGTGGGATAAAACACCAGTGTATAGTGCCGTATACACCTCAACAGAATGGAGTTGCTGAACGAAAGAACAGGTCACTCATGGAGATGGCGAGGTGCATGGTCAAAAGTCAGGCTTTACCACATAGTTTCTGGCTTGAGGCTGTCATGTGTGCAGCATATGTACTGAACAGGTGTCCCACCAAAGCATTGCAGTCTATCACTCCATATGAGGCTTGGCATGACCGCAAGCCATCTGTTGCTCATCTGCGTGTTTTTGGTTGTTTGGCATATGCATTAGTGCCTGAACAACATCGCAGAAAATTGGATGATAAGGTAGTAAAATGTATTTTTGTTGGGTACAGTTCTGAAAGTAAAGGCTATCGTCTGTATCATCCACAGACTAGACGCATTCTGGTTAGCCGTGATGTTGTCTTTGTGGAAGATGCTATTCAGCCATTGCTTTCATGTACTAAGGAGACATCTGTTAGCTCCAAAGACATGTATGATACTTTGATGCCTCTTTTTACAGGTGGACAGGCTAGCGCTGGTCCTAATGAGGCAACTTCTCAGCCTTTGCAGGTTTCATATGATGATGCAGATCATTCCATTTCTGATGCAGATTTACATGATGCACTTGTTGATGAGAGAGCTGATATTGAACAGGCAAAAACTATGCCAAAATGGCTGGTGCAGACTTTGCGTGGCAGCAAATTAGATGCACCTTTGTCATATCGTACTCGTTCAGGCTCTCATAGTACCTCCTTTGCATCAGATTGCTATGCTATGGCTGCATCTAGCCTCTGTGATGAGAATGAGCCTGTTTCTTTTGATGAAGCACAAAATTCAGAAAATTGGATGGCTGCTATGCAATCTGAATATGATGCTATAATGAAGAATGGTACATGGTCTTTATGTGACTTGCCTCCTGGCAAGAAGGCCATTGGCACTAAGTGGGTATACAAGCTGAAGCGTAAACCTGATGGTACAGTTGACAGGTATAAGGCTAGGCTTGTTGCAAAGGGTTATGCGCAGGAAAGAGGCATTGATTTTGATGAGACCTTTGCACCTACATGCAGTATGACTACTGTTCGGAGCATTTGTGCACTTGCAGCCCGTCATGGTTGGAATGTACATCAGTTGGACATTAAAACAGCATTTCTGAATGGTGACTTGCATGAAGAAGTGTATGTTTTTCAGCCCCGTGGCTTTGTGCAGAAAGGGCATGAAAACCAGGTGTGCAGGTTAAAGAAGGCGTTATATGGTTTAAAGCAAGCACCACGTGCTTGGTATGAGAAAATACATGCCTATCTGATTGCACATGGTTTTGAGAACAGTCCAACTGAAAGCACCTTATATGTTAAGCGTGCTAATGATGTGCTTTTGATCATTGTTGTCTATGTAGACGACATGCTGCTCACTGGTCCTCTTGAGAAGCATATTGCTGATTTCAAGGCTGATTTGCATGCCTCATTTGAGATGTCTGATTTGGGGCATTTGCATCACTATTTGGGCATTCAGTTTATGCAAGTTCATGGTGGAATGGCTTTGTGTCAAACGAAATATATTGACACATTATTGCAGCGTTTTGGCCTTGAAGACTGTAAGCCTATTGCCACTCCTATGGAGACAGGTTTACGATTGAGTCTTCATGATGCTGGAGATGCATTTGATGCTGTTCTCTATCAGCAGGCTGTTGGATGCTTGATTTACTTATGCATTACTCGGCCAGATATTCAGTTTGCTGTCTCACAGATGAGCAGGTTTATGCATTGCCCAGGAGTCACGCATTGGAAAGCGGTTAAGCGCATCTTTCGCTACTTGAGTGGTACTCGGCTACTTGGGTTGTTTTATCCCAAGGGGGGTTCACTACCGCCAGATTTGCATGCTTTTTCTGACTCAGATTGGGCTGGTTGCTATGACACTCGTGTGTCCACCAGTGGTTTTTGCTTCATGCTTGGTAGCTCATGTATATCTTGGTTGAGCAAGAAGCAGCCTACTGTGGCCACTTCCAGTTGTGAGGCTGAGTATAGGGCAGCTTTCACAGCGACTGTTGAGTGTGTGTGGCTCAGACGCCTTATGGCTGATTTGGGTGTTGGCCAGTCTTCTGCCACCACCATCTTCACTGACAGTCAGAGCGCATTGGCAGTTGCGAGGAACCCTGTGTTCCATGCTCGCACTAAGCACATTGAGGTGCATTATCACTATGTCAGGGAGAGGTTCTCTGCTGGGGAGATCAGCTTGGCATATGTGCCCACGCAGGAGAACATTGCAGACCTTTTCACGAAGGCTCTGCCTAGGGAGAAGTTTGAAGCTTTCCGCAAAGCTTTGGGCTTACTTCCTTTTGTGGAGTGATTTCCACATAGCTCGGCACTTACTTATACATGAGTGCCAGCTCCTTGTTCACCGCATCACTCCCAGGGGGGATTTGTTGATATATTTAGGTAGTGATGTGTGTGAACACTCTAGGACCGCCGGGGCACTTTTTTCCCTCTTTAGGAGGTTTTTTTCCCCCGGCTTGTATATACGCCTATTGCCCTAATGGGCTACTTATCTTTGTACATTCTCTAGTAATATATTCAGTCTTGTGTGTTGTGCTCCAAGCTTCTTCTTCTTCCTTGTGCTGTTCGCGTGCTTCCGCAGACGTCTAACTCCAACATTTATGCAGGTTCCTAAGAAGCCACATTTGGATGCTCTGAGGTGCACTGTATGTTATGTGAGTGCCACTTTGGATTATGCATTGTTTTATGAAGCTGGTGTAGATTTGTAGGTTCATGGATACACCGATGTGATTGGGCTGATAGTATTCTAGATAGAAGATCTACTAGTGGCCATTAGGGTGAAAAACGGACCAAAAAGGGCCATATAAGGATTTCAATTAGTTGTGCTTAATC
Source organism: Ceratopteris richardii (assembly GCA_020310875.1). Classification (NCBI taxonomy): domain Eukaryota; kingdom Viridiplantae; phylum Streptophyta; class Polypodiopsida; order Polypodiales; family Pteridaceae; genus Ceratopteris; species Ceratopteris richardii. The sequence continues at coordinate 156,937,705 of CM035407.1, forward strand.
TAGATTAAAGTTGTCAAATCCTTTTAAGAAATTCCGTGTAAGTTCATTTAAAACATATCTTATGCATATTTTGAAGAGAGAGAAACTCGTATGATAATCATGAAAAGTTTGTGTGATATCTTACGCCTCGAAGTTTGTGCTCACTGGGCGCTGATCAAAATTCAAATTTTCCTGTTGTTCACGGACCTATATAATGTGTGCTGATGACGTTTTGCGCTTTTTTACTCTACTTTTCATAGCAGGCCTGTTTCTCTCTTTCATGTCATTTTAGACACTTGCCGGTCATTTTTCATAGCAGACCATGGAGAACCTTAACCAAATACTCTGGCTGAGATTTCAAACAATCGAAATCATTGTGAAAAGTTCCATATCAACATTTCTGTTGGTCAGGAGTATGCGACGACAAGAAAAGTATTCCGAAGGGCTCTTCATCCTCCTGAAGTGGATGGATTGCAAAAGGAAGGCAAGAAACATATCGACATATGGACAGATGGATCTGTTTATCCAATTGATCCACAAACTGGAAGGTACCCCCCTTTTCATAATCTTCATGATTTGATTAGATTTGTAGGAGATGGTGAGGATGGTTTACGAGGCTATTGTTCAAGGCTCTGGGATATTTCAAGGAATTATGTACAATACATAAACTGTCTACAAAACACACTACATCAGAAGGATTTACGTATGAGGGAGCTAGAAAACAAATTACCCACTTTATCTTCTCAGTTAGAGTCTTTTAAAAAAATGAAAGAAACTCCTATAGGTTTGAGAATGCGGTCAAAACGAGTAAAACCTTTTTTAGATTTGACTGAAAAATTTGGCCAGAAAAAGAAAAGAATGTAAATTGTTAGAGATCATGTGACAAATGTGCTAGGTTTCAATATGTCGAGCAGTTTTGAGTGCGTACATTTCTGTAATGAAATTTTGAGTCAAAATGATGTTTTAAGACTATTGAAACTGAATGAAAATACATGCTTGAAACGCTTTGTTTTCCAAAAACTCATGACAGAAATGAATATGTTACTAGAACCATCTCAAATTCAGAAGATTTGTGATAGTGTCAGAGTGAATAGGAAAGGTTATAGAGCAATTTCAAAAGTTTGGTGTGAATTTTTAAAATTTAACAAAGTTAGAAGTTTTGGATTGCCTAGACCCCATCATGTAGGAAAGTTTTGGCTCTGCTTGAATAAGAAGATCACATCAGTATTTGGTGAATATAAACATATTCATGGTAACATGCCTTACGCAGTAGGAAAACAAAAGTTACATTTCACTTACAATGCATTTAACAACATATGGATAGATATTATAAAACTTCAAACATACATGGTTTAGTTCTATAATATAAAAGAACATGAATGTTTTGGTCTATTGAAATATCAAACTTGATGAAGCTGAGCTTAAAAAACATCAAAAGATGGAGAGAATAAGTATTGCACTGATGAACAAAGCTTTGGACTATAGCCTTGGGAAATTGGATACTCCATCTCTCAAAGTACAATCAGAAATAGAGTTATGGTGGGTTGCCTGTGCTCAAGTTCCATCTGAGAGCCATAAAACACTTAAATGGTTATTCTCACAGACAAACATTCCAAATGTTATCCAAAAGCATCATGCAGGAGAATTGTTGAATGCCAAAGACCACGGGAACTTTCAAGTTGAGTCGCATTTGAGTGGAGACCTAAAGACGCTCAAATGCATGTTTGGTATAAGTGGGGGAGCAAATTCTAAGTACCCTTGCTTGTACTGCATGCAAAGCCCAGGCACAAATGGATGGATTGCTAGAGCTGAGGCTCAAGAGGATCCTTCCAGACAAAATGTTATTCTTCATAACTACTCATCTTCTTCAATGATTTGGGATCCCATACTTCCAATAGCATTGAAAAATGTACACATATGTACACTACATGCAGAGTTAAGAATCATTGATAAGTTGGTCCATCTTCACTTGAATTATGCATATTCTATCAAGCCCACAACTCTTGTAGATGAGTGCATAAAAAAATGTGAATGTCTTCTTTTAGAAATGGGATTTCATGGTGGTGATGTTCATCTAAGAAAAGATCCAAAGCTTTCACAAAATACAGGTGATGTACTATAGGATGTCTCAATGGGAGGTGCAAAAGCAAGGAGATTCTTCAGCAACCATGATGACAAACAACTAAATGCCATGTGGAATTGTTGGAAAAATTTTTGTGAGGTCACGACTAATGTAAAAAGCAAACCAGAAATAGCAAAAAGAGAATGGAGGTGTGGGTCAAACTATATAATCTTTTTAAGATCATGAGGCAGCAAGTAACATAAAAAAGTTATGTGACAGATTTCAGAAAGGCGACCATAGAGCTTATAGAAACCATCATAGAGGCATGGGGTGCCAAAGACATAACATACTACTTGGTGAGTTCCAAAGACATTTTATTCAATTTATTTATTTTTAATTGAGATAAAGATCTAATGAGATTCTTCTGCTCTTCTAGCATATTCTTCTTGTGCATGGTGCATTCTTTGCAGAAAAAGAACCACTTGCCATGTGGAACACCCAAGGCATGGAAAAATCTCACTATCAATCAAGGACAAGCTTCTTTATGTGTACAAGGAAAGGAGGAGGAGTAACAAAGAGCAATGCCTTCAGAGAGCTTTTTGATTGGTTCTTTAGAAGACAATTACAAAGGACCTCATGCCAAATATAATCAGAAGGATATGACTATCACCAGACAAAATCATCATGTATCAATATCACAAAATGAAAAAGACTACATTTCAAACAGAACTTTAATATTTGCAATGTCTTTTATTTCTTTGAGAAATAAAGATTTCATGTATGTACATTTCATGATGTATTAAGCTTTGAAAAGAAATATGTCTATTACCATCAGATGACTTTGACCAGAGAACAGATCATGGATCAATAACAATTAATATTAGGCCATGGATCAATTACACCAAAAAAATTTGCAATGTCTTATATCACATTGGGCAATTTTTGTATATGTACATTTGTTGAGATATAGAATCTGACAAAATGAAGTCATTCCTTCAGCCTCTTTAAAGAGCTTGGCTCTGGCAAATCACCTCTATATCTAAGGAACTCTTTTCTCGTGTATCTAGCAATGCTTTTTAAATCTGACACCCCTGCAGCCATTGCATAGCTTGAATAACAAAGAAAGTACCCTACCCTTGAAGCATTGAGTCCTGAGGCATATCCAAAAATTCTGAATGCAGCTGCTCTTTCAAGCAGCAAAAGTCTGAAAGCATTATAGGGTATTGGAGTAAAACCCATGTATTTTGATAGAGTCCTCAAGCAGAACAATGCAAAGACTGGCTCCTCACTATAGTGCTTGTGAATAACACAAAAAGTGTCTGGAAGATAGCGGATAATAGAATGAATATCCACCTTTGCTTTTCCTTTCTCTTCTATGGCTTTTCTTGTTCCCTTGCCCCTGCCAAGGTAATTGTCTTCATCCATTAAAGTTAACTATGGTAGAAATGAAAAACAAGGTTAGATGAAGTGCAAGCACACTTTAGGAGTCATGAAAAGTAACTTGAAACAATTAGACAAAAAGCAAGAGACACGACTGATGCAAGTGATTAGGGTCTTTAGAGAAATTCAGACGGTCCTTATCGCTTGCATCGGTCGTCATCAATATCTCTTTGCAAACTACCTAGAAACATGTTATATTTGCTGAATGAGGGGAATTCTTACAAGCCAGATATCTATTATCAATGCTGCATGCAACTCCTAGACACGACCGATAAGGCCTAACGGAAAATATCTGATGGGCCTTATTGCTTGCATCGGTCGTGATCGATTTCCGACACTTCTAATGGAGATCTTGGACAAATCTGATACAAGCTAGAGATTTTGCATCGGTTCCATCTCATATCCTTAGCCTAAAATTCTTGAGAATATAGTTAACTGTATACCTTGACATCATCTTCCTCAAGTACAAACACAACCGATGCAAGCGATAAGGCCCAACAGAAAATATCCGATGGGCCTTATCGCTTGCATCGGTCGTGATCGACTTCTAGCAGTCTAAATGGAGACCTTGGAGAAAACCGATTGTCGCATCTCATCTCCTTAGCCTTAAAATCATGAGAATATATTTTACTAAATTCCTTGACCTCATCTTCGTCTTCAAGTCCGAACACCCGATGCAAGCGATAAGGCCCAACAGAAATTATCTGATGGGCCTTATCGCTTGCATCGGTCGTGGTTGATTTCTCACTAAAAATGGAGATCTTGAACAAAATGTTTAATTCATAAGAATATATTAAACAACATACCTTGACCTCATCTTCCTCCTCGATGAGCTCTTTTGAGTCAATACAAATTGTTCCTTTGTCCTCAGCAACATCCAAAAATGAATAGCTGCGCCCAAACGAGTATATTCCAAGTTGCTTCTGATGCTCATCAAACTCTTCATCAGCAAGTCTTGGCTTCTCTGAGATAGCTTTCTCAAAGCATTTTGAAAGAGCTTGTGATGAATCTTTGAATTCTTCATTAGACAAATCCAAATCAAGATGCAAAAATTCTTCTTTTCTTTCTCCTTTCTTATTGATGAATCTCCTTGCAACTTCTTCTGACTCAGCTATAGCTGCAAGGCAGTAGTCCTCCCTTAGATTGAAAAGTTCCTGAATGTAAAATAGAGGTATAAACTCTTTTTTAGAGATAAAGTAAAAAGGTAGATTTGGGAGAAGTAGGGACTTCTCAGACACTTGAACTTCTTCAGTTGGCTCCCTTATTGCAGTTTCTGCTTTAAAAGTGGCCACATCAAAACCTTTGACCTGCTCTTCTTCTGCTTGGAGATTGATCTCCTCAACCATCTCCATGACACCTTTCATAGTTTTTGAGCTTCCCTCAAGTTTCATCTCTAAGAAAGGCTCGTCTTCAACATGAACATTTTCCTCTTTTTCAACTGAGATGTGATCAAGCCATATCAAGAAGGCAATGTTTAAAGGGAGCAAGCAACATTCCTTTTCATGCTCTGGGCATAAATCAAGATTCCATGGAAAAGGGGATATCCTTTTGCATTTTCTTGTGATTTTAGCCCTATCTATTGGATCCTTCCCAAAGATGTGAGGATGGACATATGTTTTCTGAGAAATAGAAAGGATATTTCCATTGATCAACCCCAAGAAAATCTCCCACTCATCCTTAAGAAAACTTTTGATTTCTCTAGGAGTTTTTCAAAATCAATTTTGGGGTTGATATCATCATTGCATCATGAAAATAATCTACAGTTAAATCCTCTTGAACCATGAAATCAAGAAGTTTCTTTGATGGAGAGACACTAAGGATCTCATTCATTCCCTCCATCTTAGCTACAGCTTCTCTTGTATGACTATGAGGAGAACACAACCGATGCAAGTGACTAAAGCGAGTCAACATAGGTCAAATGGGGAAATTCACTTGTATCGGTCGTGTCGGGGACGAAAGAAAAATACGCATGTAAATGAGACAAATTCTCTGAAGGTTCAAAATTTGAGTTTGTTAAGGAAGTAGCTATTTATAGGCGAGGAGGGAAGAAGTAACGGTTGAATGATGTGGACCAATCACGGAGTGCCATGTGGCAAAGCATACATTGGTCGAATGGATAGATGATGTGGACCAATCAAATCATGCCACGTGGCAAAAGATGTTGGAATTCACATATGACATGGACCAATCATGGCATGCCATGTGGCACCAACAGTCAACTCAGTTCTGGGACCTATTTAAGCTTCCCTATTCATTTCTTTCATTGTTTTTTGTCAACACTTTCCAAGCGTCGAGGTTCCATCGCCACCAAGTTTTTAAGCTGCTTCTTCACAATTTCTATAGAGAGCGCTCTCTGCGTTAGGTGATATGGACATGATCGATCCAAGCAATCACGGTACATCCGAGATTTTTGGATAACCCTAATCGCTTGGATCGGTCATGTTTCTTAAATGGCATCGAGTCCTTGATCATAGCTTGCAAATTATGGTTTTCTTAGTGATGCTTGAGTATTATGCATTGTTTACCTATATTTGAACTTTTATTTATTGAAATTTGATGATGAATTCAGGGACGACCGATGCAAGCGATTAGGGACATTCGGGCATTTATGGATGACTCTTATCGCTTGGATCGGTCATGTCTCTGACAATGGAAAGAGTCATTGATCATAGCTTGCAAATTATGTTTTCCTTACTGATAGTTGAGTATTTTGCATTGTAAGATATATTTGATTGATATTTGATGAAGAATTCAAGGACGACCGATGCAAGCGATAAGGGACATCTGGGCATTTCCGGATGACTCTTATCGCTCGGATCGGTCGTGTCTCTGACAGTGGAAAGAGTCATTGATCATAGCTTTTTGAGAGTAAGTTTGCACTTTTCCTAATTCCTTGCCTAAAGACTCTCATTTTGTGCAAAGTATGGCTAGGACCAAAAAGACAACAAGGAAGTTGTACCCTGAGGGTCAGGACCAAAATGCCTAGGAACAAAATGCCCATGAGAAAAATGTCCAAGAGCAAAATCCCCAGAAGGTTCAAGCCAATGTACCAGACAAGCCTTAAAAAAAAAGGTTCAAGTACCATGTAAAGTCCTTGAGGGAAATTAGAAGAGCTCAAAAGTTTGTGGGATTGTTGATCCCTAGACTTCCATTTATGAGAGTTGTCAAGCAGATCTCAACCAACCTCTATTCTTTAATGAAGACCTCATCCTTTGTCAATGTGAGGTGGCAAACTCAAGCACTGCTATGCCTGCAAGAAGCTACAGAGGACTTTGCTATTGATTTTATGAATGATGCCTATTTATGTGCTGCTCATTCTCATAGGGTAACACTAATGGCGAAGGATTATGTTATTGTTTCAAGAATAAGATATAAATTTGATAAATCTCTGGTTCCTATTGATCACCATGATAAAACATTCTTCGATATTTTAAATATACCTCCAGCTCGAGCACCCAAAACAACAGTTGTCATTGAAGAGATCAACCCTTAGGTCACTCATGATCATGAAACTAGAACAGCAGCAAATAGTGAGGAGGAGAGGAAAAAGCAGGGACTATTTATAGAGGAAAGTGTCATCTTAACCCAGATTCAAAAGTTACAGAAAGCAAATAAAGAGCTCCTTAAGAAAGGAGATGGGAAGATAATAGTTAATGTTGCAATGCCATGGCAAAAAGATTGGTTTCTTGACATTAGACCTGAAGACAACAAAATGTTGAGGGAGCTTCATGTTGAAATATCAGATAGTGTGGTCAACATTTCACTATTGTTTTGCTTAATTTTCTAGTTCCTTAAGTAAATTTTTAATTCTTGATTTGTAGGGTTCTTCTTCAACAATGTGAGGAAGCGGTTCAAAGAAAAGTATTTATTTTAGATCCTCTGGTGACACAATGTTTTTTGCATAAACATGGAGATGCCGAGTCCTTTCTACAGAATTTTACAGAAGAGGTAGAATGTGTTATCTACCCATATATTGAAAAGTAAGTATTCATCTTCATTTTGGAAAGATATTTGTTTCATTTAAGAAAGTTTATTTACATGCAACCCATTGACAGGGGCCATTGGAGTTTGATTATTGTTGACTTCAATGCATATCAAGCTCTTTTCCTCAATTCTCTTCAATCACAACATGGGAATTGCAAAGTGTAAGTTGCTGTACATTTTGTTGTTCTCTATTTAAAAGCCTTGCCATCCATTCTGATTTTCACTTTACAATGTAGTGCTGCAAAGCTTCTCAAGATGCATATTGATCAGAATTTTCTTGGAATTGCTAAACTGAATGAACAAAAGCAATTTGGATACATACAAATTCATGTGCCATTGTAGAGAGACTCAACATCATGTGGCTGGAGAGTGATTGCAGATGCTGTAAGATTGTTGGAAAGAAGGTTTTAGAGTCCTGAATTGAATTTATCAGACTACCCAGGTGCATGGATTATCTTGATCAGAGAGAGAGCAATAAATGGGATCATGAAAGATGCAATCTGCCCCTATGATCCAGACTCACCTCCACCCCCTCCACCTAATAAAAAAAAGTTTGAAGATAAAAAGAAGGGCTTCCTCTTCACTCACCACTAAAGCATGGGACCAACAAAAAGAGTCAAGCTGAAAGCTCCAAAAAGGGACAGAAGCAACAGAGAAAACAGGGCTCCAAAAAGGATAGAAAGGGTTGAATCATTTTTGAGTCTTAAATTGAAATCTATTGTAAAACCAACATAGGTTGGAAGATTTCTTTATGTACAAATTGTATGTAATTATGCCAATCTTCATCTGGAAGATGGTCATTGTAAGCATATTTATTTGCCTTTACAATATTTATATGCCTTGAGAAATATACAGTTGTATTGAACCTCTTGAGAGTTAAACAAAAGTTCATTGCATGGTCCAATTAAATTTGTTCGTGTCACAAATATGACTGCATTGTGGGTTTCTTACTTCATTCCTGTTGGAAAGTTTAAATTAGAGAAGGTACAGAAGAATATAAAGAATTAAGAGGACACGACCGATACAAGCGATACGGGGAATCAAGGAATTTCTGATTGCCCCTATCGCTTGCATCGGTCGTATTATCCATTTCAACATAGGATCCCCTTTTAGCAACCTTGCATGAGATGAGCTATTGCTAGTTGTTTTTATACTCATGAGTCAAATCTTTACGCAAGGTCACTTGTTGAAGTCTCTCACGGTAGTTTGCTAACACGACCGATCTAAGTGATAAGGGCCATCCGACAAGTTCAGATTGCACTAGTCAGTTGCATCGGTCATCTTCTCTTATCTCGTCTCCTCTGTTTTATGCCTTAAGTCATGCTCTTCATATTTTGAAATACCAAACCTTCGATTGGAATTTGCACCAGGTTCTCCACCCTCTCTTATATTACTTGTTATGTGTACCATGATATTTTCTCTTGCATTACTTGAGGACATAAAAGTTGGATAGAATCAAATTATTTTATTGAGACTAATGTGCACCTTTGATAGACTATATTAATTAAATTGAAATCAGATATTGAATTCTAGATCTCTTGTTCATCTAGAATTAACTTATGCAAGTTCCCGTATAATTATTTCTTAGTTGCAACCTCATTAGAATGTTAAGATTAAACAAAAAAATGCCAATATGAGTTTAGATGAAGGGGAATAATTGAAGTCATCAATTCACTCCTGCAAATAAAAATCAATGGAAATATGAAATAAAGGACCTAAAAAATATCTAAGAATGTCTTGGTTTATATTTTTATCATTGTACAATAAGAACCTCATCAAAATCTTGGAAGTAAATAAAAAAATGCAAATATGAATATAGACATTTAAAATTCATAATTTAACACACATTCTTTGTCCCCATCCTGCAAAGAAAATTCAATGGAAGTATCAATAGAAGCTTCTATTAGAGGAAGATACATTATGTAAGAATGTCAGGGTTAACTTGTTACAATCTTAAGGGTTGGAACTTAATCACCCTTAGTGGCAGGCAACTTATGCAAGATAATGATTTCTCTGATCTAATGTTAACTATTGCATCATCAAGTGAGAATCTACACTGAGATGATACCTCATCAAGGTATTCTAGGAGCTCCCTTACATTTCTGAGATTCCAATTTGTAGTGACAATTATTCTCCTTGATTGAAAATCTAGATGAATCAATACTTCTAACTCAAATTCTGGACAACTCTCCTTTGAGTCCAAGGCTATCCAAAGTCCAAGCTTTTTTTTCCACCTTCTATAGTCATATCCTAGAACCAGAGATTGTCGACATATCTGATATGAGATAGAAAGAGAATTGGGACTAACTTTACATAAAATAATGTCACCTAGCTTTTGAACTTCTTTGCTATCCCATTCCCTACCTAAAACATCATCAATCTCTGAAATAGAGACTCTCCTATTCAATCACATTGTTTTTGTTTTCTGTAATAACATGTTTTTAAAGCATGCTACAAAGACATGAATAGGCAAAAACCATTGAATCTTATATCTCAAAATTCGGCCTGCTGACATTGCCTTTTGGATGTCAAATTTAATTTTGCATAGAAAACTTGAAACTGTTGAATGATCAGGAGCATCCCAATCTAATGAAGAGATGCAAGGACCAGGTACATGTACACGATTTCCATAAGAACTCCTCCCTGATGGCACTTGATAATCTGCATAATGGACAAATAACTCTATGCTATTGAAAAATTGAACAGATTTGTCTGCATACATGAGTTCTGCATATTCCTTATGAAGAACTCTGAATGTTCCTGTTAAACATTCAACAGGTTGCCATTCCACAATATTAGAAGGAAAATGCAGTACAAAAACATATGTTTTATTATACAAAAACAACTGGAATGATAGAAGAGCATTGTCAAACTTCACTTATAGTATGAAGGGAATTGCAGATGATTTTCTAGAACAAGATCCTTAGCGGTGTACATATGTTGTACTCGTGCAAACCAACCGCATCTCTTCAATTTGAAACTGAGAATACATCCCTTCCAGTGGTTTCTTGTGTTGTCTCTTTTGGCACGCTTGACTTTATGGGTACCTCTATAGCTAGGAAGCATAGTTACCCATTCATTTATTTTCACAGAAAGAGGTTTCCACAAAGAATCCTGTCTTTTGTTGTAAACCTCACATGAGGTTACACGATTGGAAGGACGATGAGAAGAAGAAGCCATTTGAACCTAGAAGAAGAAGAATGTTCAAAGCAAGAAACCGACATTCACAAATTTTGGCAGTATTTATAGAGAAAAAGGATTTGTACACGTGGAAACTTTTGATTTGATGTAAACCTTGTCACTGAATGATCATGAAATTTTGTGAACCCAAAAATATTTCGTATCTTCAAAAATCCATTCCTTCTTGGAAATTTGAGAATATGCTTTGTGTAGTGTGCCAAAGTATCTTTTTTTGCATCAAACCAAAAAATTGTACACTGAATATGAGACTCTTCATCACTTTAGCGGTGCTTTTAGAGAAAATTGTATTAAAAAAATAAATTCTTCATATGGTTAAAAGAGACAACAATGTTATATTCTTGTACACGTGGAAAGACTCTATTTGTCAATTTCCTTAATCTCTCATTAGCAAACAACCCCTTTTTTGGCCGTTAAGAGCTAATGCTCCGAAAAATGCTTTGGAAAGAATGAAAATGCTCCGGAGTTACCAGAGAGGAATCAAACTGCAGACCAGTTAAGAGCATATGAGGAATGGAATCAAGGAGCATGAAAGGCAATGTATTGGCTATCTTTAAGCATACAAGATAGCATGATTGGGCACATACAAGATGCCAAGACTCCAAAAGAGGCATGGTACAGTTTGGTCACATTGTATGAGACCAATACAAAGGCAAAAAAATTGCAACTCAAGAATGATCTGCATACACTAGAGAAAAAGGGCTTGTCAATAAGTGACTATACCTTGAAAATCAAAAGCATATGTGATTCACTTGCATCTATTGGCATGAATGTAGATGACGATGATAAGGTGGAAGTGTGCCTTTGTGATTTAGGAGCCGCATATAAGCAGATAAGAACATGTATTCATACCAGGGAAAATATTTGGAATTTTGTTGATTTGGTGTCCATGTTGATTAGTGAAGAAAAGAATCTTGGTGAGGACTCAAACTCCCAAGGAAAACCTAGTTCTAAGTAGGTATTCTACTCTAGTAGAGGAAGAGGCAGAGGTAGAGGCTTCGAAAGTGGAAGAGGTTACAACAACCAAGACCAAGGTCAACATCATAATCATGCAAGAGGTAGAGGATAGTTTTGAGGCAGGGGAAGCCAAAGAGGCTGTAAAAATTTCCAAAGAAATGATTTAGGTAATGAGAGTAAAGGATGCTTGAATTGTGGTAAACTTGGACACTTTGAACGTGATTGCACATTGAAGAATCAAAATAACAGAAGGTAGCAAAACAACAATAGATCTACAAGTGTAGATGATTATGAGAAGTTGTTCATGATCCAACATCACATGATGAAAACGATGTCTGTTGATGTTTCAAAATCAAATGGAAATCTTTGGTTTGTTGATTTAGGTGCTTCAAATCACATGACCAGTCATGCGGAATGGTTTAGTAGTTTGCAAAAATTACCAATTCTTGGATATGTTGAAATAGGTGATGACACATCACACCCTATCGAGCATACAAGAAATGGAAAATGGTTGACCAAGGATTACAAGTCAAGTTCAATGCTGACACATTGTATGTAGAAGAGTACAAACAAGATGGAAGATTGATTGCCAAAGGAAAAAAAGTGGGTAGGATGTTCCCTTAAATGTGAAAATTCTTGAAATGAATGCAGACATGTTTGCAAAAGGTGCAAGAGTTATTGCAGATATAGAGATCTGGCACAAATGAGCTGAACATGCAAACTTGTAGAGGCAAAAATTGATGCAGTCAAAGGAGATTGTCAATGGACTACCAAATTTCAAGGTTGCAGAGATGCAAAAGGTATGTGCAACCTGTCAACTTGGTAAAAATTCAAGAGCATAATTTTTGCATGACAAGCATGTTAGTGAGAGCTAGAAATAGTACATACAGATGTTTGGGATCCTACAAAGACCACATCTATGGGCGGTTGCAGGTTTTATGTTACTTTCATTGATGACCATACATGGAAAGTATGGATATATTTCATGAAAGAGAAGAGTGAGGTGTTCACTCACTTCCAGAATTTTAAGGCTATGGTGGAAAAGCAAATAGGAAAGTATATTCAGACATTAAGGTCTGATGGAGGAGGTGAATACATATCAAATGAGTTCAACAATTTTCTTAAAAGTCATGGAATTCGACATCAGTTTTCATGCAGGTACACACCACAATAGAATGGCGTTGTTGAACACAAAAATAGAGATATTACAAAAATAGTAAGAGCCTTGATGGATGAGAAGAATATGCCTCATTGTTGTTGGCCAAAAGCTATGCACACTGCTATATACATCATGAACAGAACTCTAACTACTATTGTACATCAGGGTACACTTGAAGAGAAGTCCACAAGTAAAAAGCCAAACTTATCACATATGAAAGTTTTTGTCTGTATTGCATATGTACATGTTCTAGATGAGTTGAGGATGAAGCTTGATCCAAACACAGAAACATGTATCTTCATTGGATACTCCCTTGAGCAAAAGGGATATAAATACTATAACCCACTCACATAATAGGTGAAGGTAAGCAAAGATGTGGTGTTTGATGAAATGTCAAGCTTCTATGCAGATTCCAAAGATGGACTTAATCTTGAACCAAACGACAAAGAAATTGCTGAAAAATCAAGTGCAAAGTCTCAAGTTTTGAGTGGACCAGTAAATCCATGGAGTGGAAGATTGCATGGAAATTTCAGTCCAATAAATTCACGAAATACATCCAAGAAAGGTAAAGAAAAGCTTTCTACTATTAGTAAAACATCTATAGGTTTTGAAGACATTGATGAAGACATTGATGAGGAACTCGGATTTCTCTCTGTGAAGACTCTATGAGTAAGAAAGGCACATGCAAATGATACAATGAGAAGTGACCCAGGACCAAGAAGATCTAGTAGGATGCAGAATTCAATGCAACAATTGACATATGATAGTTACATGGCTCGTCATTGTGCCTACATGACAAAGGTCAACATCTTGTTTTGAGATGCAATTGGAAATGCAAATTGGAAAAAAGCTATGGATGAGGAGACGGTTGCACTTTATGAAACGATACATGGAAGCTGGTTCCATTGTTGCAAGGAAAGAAACCCATAGGTTGCAAGTGGGTTTACAAGGTAAAGCACAATGTTGATGCTAGCATAAGTAGGTACAAAGCATATTTGGTAGCAAAATTATACATCATTGATTATGAGGAAACATTTAGCCCTGTAGCTAAAATATCTACTATCAGAACACTTGTTGCAATAGCTACAACAAAAGGATGGATGTTGCATTAGATGGATGTGAAGAATGCTTTCCTACATGGTGAGTTACAGGAAGAAGTATGGACCAGCCACAAGGATATGAAGATTCAAAGCACCCAAAATATGTTTGCAGGTTGCAAAAGGCTTTGTATGGACTTAAGCAAGCCCCTCGTGCTTGGCATGCAAGGATTGCTGACTACTTAACCACCATTCGATTTTCTATGTGTGATGCAGATCATTCATTATATGCAAGGAAGGGTGATGATGGCATCACGATTGTGGCTATTTATATTGATGACTTGATTGTAGGAGATGAAAATGAATCGAGCATTAAAGAGGCAAAAAAAAATCCTTGTGCAAGAATTTTACATGAAAGATCTTGGTGTGCTACACTATTTCTTGGGCATTGAGTTTATACATACACAAATAGGGTCACAAAGGCAACCTGCCTTGAGTATGCTGCAAAAGTATGATATGGCTGATTGTAAGCTAATTTCTATGCCATTATATTAGAATTTGAAATTGGATACTAAATCAGATGAAGCATTGGAAAATGCTACTATGTACAAGAAAATTATGGGAAGTTTGACATATCTCACAATTAGGGATAAAACAACCCAAGTAGCCGAGTACCACTCAAGTAGCGAAAGATGCGCTTAACCGCCTGCCAATGCTTGACTCTTGTGCAATGCATAAATCTGTTCATCTGTGAGACGACAAACTGAATATCTGGCCAAGTAATGCATAAGTAAATCAAGCATCCAACAGCCTACTGATAGAGAATAGCATCAAATGCATCTCCAGCATCACAAAGACTCAAACGTATACCCGTCTCCATAGGAGTTGCAATAGGCTTACAATCTTCAAGGCCAGAATGCTGCAATAATGTGTCAATATATTTCGTTTGACACAAAGCCATTCCACCATCAACTTGCATAAATTGAATGCCCAAATAGTGATGCAAATGCCCCAAATCAGACATCTCAAATGAGGCATGCAAATCTGCCTTAAAATCAACAATATGTGTCTCAATAGGACCAATGAGCAGCATGTCATCAACATAGACAACAATGATAAGAAGCACATCATTAGCACGCTTAACATATAAGGTGCTTTCAGTTGGAATGTTCTCAAAACCATGTGCAATCAGATAGGCATGTATCTTCTCATACCAAGCATGTGGTGCTTGCTTTAAACCATATAATGCCTTCTTTAACCTTCACACCTGGTTTTCATGCCCTTTCTACACAAAGCCACGGGGCTGAAAAACATACACTACTTCATGCAAGTCACCATTCAAAAATGCTATTTTAATGTCCAACTGATGTACATTCCAACCATGATGGGCTACAAGTGCAGAAATGCTCCGAACAGTAGTCATATGACATGTAGGTGCAAAGGTCTCATCAAAATCAATGCCTCTTTCCTACGCATAACCCTTTGCAACAAGGCTAGCCTTATACCTGTCAACTGTACCATCATGTTTACGCTTCAGCTTGTATACCCACTTAGTGCTAATGGACTTCTTGCCAGGAGGCAAGTCACATAAAGACCATGTACCATTCTTCATTATTGCATCATATTCAGATTGCATAGCAGCCATCCAATTTTCTGAATTTTGTGCTTCATCAAACGAAGCAGGCTCATTCTCATCACAGAGACTAGATGCAGCCATAGCATAGCAATCTGTTGCAAAAAAGGCACTATGAGAGCCTGAACGAGTACGATATGACATAGGTGCATCTAATTTGCTGTCATGCAAAGTCTGCACCAGCCATTTTGGCATAGTTTTTGGCTGCCCAATATCATCTCTCTCATCAACTAGTGCATCATGTAAATCTGCATCAGAAATGGAATGTTTTGCATCATCACATGAAACCTGCAAAGGCTGAGAAGTTGCCTCATTAGGACCAGCACTATGTTGGTGCATGACAATCATCAATTGAAGAATTATGGAGGAATGAAGTCAAGGAGTCAAGAAGAAAACAAAGTCAGATGGTTGAAGGAAGGACATGTTCAGAAAATCCAAAGACATGTACACATATGTACATTAGCTGACTTATACCTTTGTCTAGTCATACACTTGTATATATTCATCTATAAATATGATGGAAAATGTCGGGCAAGTAGAGCAGAAGAAGATTAGAGAATAGGGAGAGAGAAACTAGTGTCATTAGACACATTTGAAGAGAGTGAATTATCCATCCTCACTTGTATGTAAATTTTCTGAAGAAATTGAAAAACTTGCGCCCGATGTTTAGTAGTCTGCTCCTTCTGTGTTTAATCTTTTGAGAAATCCTTCTGCACGTGTCTAAGTCCATAGCTAATCTATCTATGGCTAAAATTTGAGAGGTTAATTGTAATCAGGCTGAGAGAATTTTGGTTAGGAACATTCATATGTAAGATTGTTCTAAGAGTCGAAGAATCTGGCGCACATTTCATCTTCAATGAAATGATCATTACTCAGTCCACAGTGTAAAGTTTTACACAAATGAGGGCTTAAAATCTAAGTTGGAAGGTAAGCCATCTATGGCTAAAAGATCTTGATCAAACGGGTTCAGAGCTGGGAGAACCAAAACTAAGAAGTTGCAGGTGTCAAAGTCGCCATTGCAGAGAAGCACTTTCAGACATAGGTAAAGTGTTTCACACATTTCTCAGTGTGTACTTAATCTTTTTGAGAGATTTAACTTGGCAAAGTTGCGCAACCTCAAGGCGAAGTGTTGTGCAAAGTTTTATCAAAAACTTTACAGAATTGATTAGTCAATGAGTGACTAATCTGCAGCAGACTTTTCTGAGAAGTTGGTTTTTTTAGAACTTTCAATATTTCTGATAATTTGGTGGATGATCTCTAAGTTTGGTGGAGTCTAAGGTTAACCTTGATATAGAGGTGATCTAACTTCAAGGTTAACTTGTTCTTTTGGAGATTAACACTCTCCATCAGTGGTATCAGAGCAGGTTGTGTCAAAATTGAAGTGAAGGAGACTTCGACTATTGCAGAAATACAAAACTTTACATTTCGAAGGTGCAAAAGGTCAAAGTGTGAAGAAAGATTAAAGGAAGACATACAAAGAGTATCAAAAGGATCAGAAGGAGCAACATTCGAAGTAAAGGTACATTCATTATCTGTAAAGGTTAAAGATTTGAAGCTACAGGTGAAGTAAAGATGGGAGATAGTCTCCAAATTGAGAAGTTGGATAGAGAGAACTATCCTGCATGGTCTATGAGGATGGAAGCTCATCTTATGAGCAAAGATTTGATAGGATATATCACAGGAGATGAAGAAAAGCCAGAATTCAGAGATCCTAGTGTTCCAACTAGGGAGGAGCTTGCAGATTTGAAGAATTGGATGAAGAAGGATGCTCAAGCAAGAAGCATCATCTACATGGCAGTCAATGACTATTTGCTTCCTCACATTAGAGGACTTGAAAGTGCTTGTGACATTTGGAATGCTTTGGAAGAGCATTTCCAAAATACAACCAAATCAAGGAAGGCTTCACTATGGGCAGAGTTTACTACCTTCAAGAAGAAGGCCTCACAATCAATCTCTGATTATGTGACAAAGATGAAGGACATTGCAGATTCTTTAGGTGCAGTGGATGAAGATATTGAAGAAGACAAATTGGTAAGACAAATACTCACAGGACTAAGAGGAGATGAGAAATGGAAGCCTTTCATTTTATCTACAGAACTTTCATTAGATCACTTTACTCCTGATTTGAATCAATTGTTAGGTCATATGCTAACTTTTGAGAATGATATCAAAGGAGATGTTGATAAGAGTGCAGGTCATGCAATGTATTCTAAAGACAAGAAGAAAGCCAACAAAGGAAAGCAACAATCAGGTGAAGAAGAAGGTACTTCAAACCAAGCAAACTTCATGAGAGGAAGAGGAAATGGCAGAAGTAGAGGAAGAGGCAGAAACAACAAAGAGAATGTAAGAGCTTGTTGGATATGTGGTAAGACCAATCATCTATCTCATGATTGTTGGCATAATAATCAAAACAATGGTAATTATCAGAACTTTAATCAAAGAGGAAGAGGAGGTAGATTTCAGAGAGGAAACTTCAGAGGTAGAGGTGGTAGGAATTCTTTTGGAAGAGGTGGAGGAAGAAGCTTCCAAAGTCAATCCTATAATAACACCTACTACAACTATGCATCAGATCAAAAGGAGGATTCAACTCTCATTATGAATACATGTGAAACTTCACATGAGGACATGAGAGTGTTTTATATTGATTCAGGATGTAGTAATCATTTGAGTGGAAATATTGCTTTGATGACTGACCTAGATCATAATGCAATCAATCATACAGTACAGACAGGTGATAATACAAAGCATAAGGTAAAGTCAATTGGTTCAGTCAAGGCTAAGGATGGGAGCACTCTTCTGAGTAAGGTACTTTATGTTCCCACAATTCCAAAGAATTTGATCAGTGTAGGTCAAATTGTGGAAAAAGGTTATGAGGTAAGGTTCACAAATGATGGAGTTTATGTGGAAGACCCTAGTCAAGGGTATAAACAAGTTATTGCAGGAAAGAAAGAAGGAAGGCTCTTCACATTGAAGGTACAAGGAAATGTTGGACATGCTATGTTCACATATGGAGAGCAGAAGGTGTCAGAATTGGATCTTTGGCACAAAAGACTTGGACACTTTAATGAAAGAGGTATCAAAGAAATGATTAACAATGATTCAGTGCTTGGAATGCCTAACATTGCAGGTCAACACATGACATACAGATGTGAGGCATGTCAATTAGGTAAGGCTCATAAGCAATCCTACTCCAAGCATGGGTTTATGTATTCAGAAAGACTTGAATTGGTGCATACAGATGTGTGGGGTCCTTCAAAGGACTTTAGTATAAATGGTTCAAGATATTATGTCATATATGTTGATGATGGTACCAGGTGGATCACAATTTATGTGATTAAGGAAAAGTCAGAAGTGTTTAATACATTTAAACACTATCATGCATATGCAGAAAGGATTACAGGTCAAAAATTGAAGAGACTAAGGTCAGATGGAGGGGGAGAGTATTTTTCAAATGAGTTCAATGATTATTTGTGGAATGCAGGTATAAAGAGAGAAGTTACTTGCAGGTACTCTCCTCAACAAAATGGGGTAGCAGAAAGAAGAAATAGGACTCTTGTTGAGTTTGCAAGGTCCATGATGAAAGAGAAGAATTGCCCAAATTATTTGTGGGCTGAGGCTGTTAATACAGCTACATATTTGGTTAATAGATTGCCTTGTAAAGCTTTGCAGGGTATGACACCATATGAAGCTTGGTGGGGTAAGAAACCTACCTTGGATCATTGCAGAATATTTGGATGCTTGGCATATGCATATGTGCCATCTCAATTGAGGCATAAGTTGGAGCCTAAGGCAGAGAAGTATGTATTCATTGGTTATGATGATAAGCAAATGGGATACAGGTTGTGGAGTCCATCCACAAAGCAATTTATTGTATCCAAGGATGTTACATTTGATGAGCAAGGTACTTGGTATGCAGGTAAATATAATGTACATGCAGATGATGAAGAAGTAGTGGAACAAAGGAAAGGTAAAGCAAAGGTTCAATTACTTGATGAAAGTGAGAGTAATGAAGTGCAGATTGAAGTTGAAGAGAGGCCAAGGTTTGATCCAGAATGTGATGAACCAGAGACCTCAAGAAGTGCAGAAGTTAGGAGATCATCTAGGCACAAATGGCAACCTACAAGGTATAGCTATGATACTTCATTCTTGACTACTAAAGATTATGCTTATTTGGTAAAAGCAGATGAAGACCCTTCTACATATGAAGAAGCCAAAGGGAAGAAGAATTGGGAAGATGCTATGCAAGAGGAGTATGATGCATTGATAGAGAATCAAACATGGGATTTGGTTCCTAAACCTAATAGTCAAAAGATTATTGGATGTAAGTGGGTTTACAAAACAAAGAGATTTGCAGATGGAAGTGTGTCTAGGTACAAAGCTAGACTTGTTGTGAAAGGGTATGCACAGACATATGGAGTGGACTATGATGAGACATATAGTCCTGTGGCAAAGATGACAACCATCAGGACACTCATTGCAATTGCTGCTTGTAAAGGTTGGAAGTTGTCTCAATTAGATGTTAAAAATGCTTTCTTAAATGGTTACATTTCAGATGAAGTCAATATGGAGCAACCAGATGGGTTCAAAGATCAAGTGAGTCCAAATTATGTGTGTAAGCTCAAAAGAGCTTTGTATGGGTTGAAGCAAGCCCCAAGGGCTTGGAATTATAGGCTTGTGAAATTCTTGAATGATCTTGGTTTTCAAGCATCAAAGGCAGATAGTAGCTTGCTAGTCAAAGCAAGTGAAGATGGGTTCATTTATGTGTGTATTTATGTTGATGACATAATACTTACAGGAACAGATGATAAGGGGATACAAATGATCAAAAAGCAGATGGAGAAAGAGTTCAAAATCAGTGATTTGGGGAATCTATCATTCTTCTTGGGAATGGAGATCACTTATACTCAACATGGAGTATATGTGACCCAAGAAAGGTATCTTAAAAATTTGCTAACCAAATTTAAAATGGAAGATTGCAGGGTTGCACCTACACCTTTGGAAGTGAACCATAAATTGTCTAGGTTTGGAGGAGAAGAGTTCAGAGATATGAAACTCTATCAAAGTTTGGTTGGTAGCTTGATTTATGCTACATTGACAAGGCCTGACTTGTCATATGCAGTTGGTGTGCTTTCACAATTCATGCATTGTCCTAGAAAGGAACATTGGATTGCAGGACAAAGAGTACTTAGGTACATCAAGGGTACACTCAAAGAAGGGTTGTACTATGGGTTTACTTCAGATACAAGAATCAAGATATATAGTGATGCAGATTGGGCAGGTAATGTGGATGATAGAAGATCAACACATGGATACTTGTGCTATGTAGGAGACAAATTGATTTCATGGTGTTCCAAGAAGCAACATACAGTTGCTTTGTCATCTACAGAGGCAGAATATAAAGGTATGGTGGAAGCTGCAAAGGAGGTAATATGGCTAAAGACACTTTTGAAAGTTTTTGATGTGATTCAGAGTACTCCTATTATTTGTGGAGACAATATGAGTTCATTATACTTGGCAGCTAATCCTGTATTTCATGCTAGAACTAAGCATATTGAAATACAGTATCATTTCTTGAGAGAGAAGGTCATTGAGAAAGAGATTGAAGTCATACACACTCCCACAAAAGATCAAGTTGCAGATATGATGACAAAAAGTCTAGATGGACCAAAACTACAAAGATTCAAGGATATGTCTGGAGTAAAGAAGATAGAGAAGAACCTCAATTAATGATTGAGGGGGAGCTGTTGGTGCATGACAATCATCAATTGAAGAATTATGGAGGAATGAAGTCAAGGAGTCAAGAAGAAAACAAAGTCAGATGGTTGAAGGAAGGACATGTTCAGAAAATCCAAAGACATGTACACATATGTACATTAGCTGACTTATACCTTTGTCTAGTCATACACTTGTATATATTCATCTATAAATATGATGGAAAATGTCGGGCAAGTAGAGCAGAAGAAGATTAGAGAATAGGGTGAGAGAAACTAGTGTCATTAGACACATTTGAAGAGAGTGAATTATCTATCCTCACTTGTATGTAAATTTTCTGAAGAAATTGAAAAACTTGCGCCCGATGTTTAGTAGTCTGCTCCTTCTGTGTTTAATCTTTTGAGAAATCCTTCTGCATGTGTCTAAGTCCATAGCTAATCTATCTATGGCTAAAATTTGAGAGGTTAATTGTAATCAGGCTGAGAGAATTTTGGTTAGGAACATTCATATGTAAGATTGTTCTAAGAGTCGAAGAATCTGGCGCACATTTCATCTTCAATGAAATGATCATTACTCAGTCCACAGTGTAAAGTTTTACACAAATGAGGGCTTAAAATCTAAGTTGGAAGGTAAGCCATCTATGGCTAAAAGATCTTGATCAAACGGGTTCAGAGCTGGGAGAACCAAAACTAAGAAGTTGCAGGTGTCAAAGTCGCCATTGCAGAGAAGCACTTTCAGACATAGGTAAAGTGTTTCACACATTTCTCAGTGTGTACTTAATCTTTTTGAGAGATTTAACTTGGCAAAGTTGCGCAACCTCAAGGCGAAGTGTTGTGCAAAGTTTTATCAAAAACTTTACAGAATTGATTAGTCAATGAGTGACTAATCTGCAGCAGACTTTTCTGAGAAGTTGGTTTTTTCAGAACTTTCAATATTTCTGATAATTTGGTGGATGATCTCTAAGTTTGGTGGAGTCTAAGGTTAACCTTGATATAGAGGTGATCTAACTTCAAGGTTAACTTGTTCTTTTGGAGATTAACACTCTCCATCACACTAGACTGTCCACGTGTAAAAAGAGGCATCAAAGTATCATACATGTCTTTGAAGCTAACAAATGTCTCCTTAGTACATGAAAGCAATGGCTGAATAGCATCTTCCACAAAAACAACATCACGACTAACCAGAATGCATTTAGTATGTGGATGATATAGACAATAGCCTTTACTTTCAGAACTGTACCCAACAAAAATACATTTTACTGCTTTATCATCCAGTTTTCTGCGATGTTGTTCAGACACTAATGCATATGCCAAACAACCAAAAACACACAGATGAGCACCAGATGGTTTGGGACCATGCCAAGCCTCATATGGAGTGATAGACTGTAGCCCTTTAGTGGGACACCTGTTCAGTACATATGCTGCACACATGACAGCCTCAAGTCC
The DNA here is from genome assembly GCA_020310875.1 of Ceratopteris richardii. Classification (NCBI taxonomy): domain Eukaryota; kingdom Viridiplantae; phylum Streptophyta; class Polypodiopsida; order Polypodiales; family Pteridaceae; genus Ceratopteris; species Ceratopteris richardii. The sequence goes on from CM035407.1 coordinate 156,960,311, forward strand.
GAAACTATGAGGTAAAGCTTGACTCTTGACCATACACCTCACCATCTCCATGAGAGACCTGTTCTTCCGTTCAGCAACTCCATTCTATTGAGGTGTATACAACATTGTACACTGGTGTTTTATCCCACGTTCAGCCAGAAATGCATTAAAATCAGAAGACATGTATTCCACCCCTCGATCAGAATGGAGGGTGCCCATTTTACATGCTGATAGATTATCAACCAAAACCAAAAACTGCTTGAAGCACATGAACACTTCGGACTTTGCCTTCAATGGATATACCCATGCATGCCTGGAAAAATCATCAATGAAAGCCATGAAGTAAAGATAATTTCCAAAAGAAGGTGTCTACATAGGACCACAAACATCAGTATGTACAAGCTACAATTTTTGAGTAGCCCTAACTGAACCATCTTTTGGAAAGGATGAACGCTGCATTTTGCCCAAAATACAGTCTTCACAAACATGTTTTCCAGGTGCCTCAAGTTTGGGCAACGAGGACACCATTTCAGATTTCTGCAGGCGTAGCAAACTAGCAAAATTCAGATGACCAAAGTGTGCATGCCAAAGCTTTGCATCTGACATAGCCTGAGAATCATTTACTGCACATGCCAAATCATTTACAGATCTTTCATAGTCTATGAGCTTATACAACCCATGACATAAAATGCCAGAAGCAATAATCACATCGCCATTTGACAGATCATGAACTGTATACCTATCATCAACAAATTTCACAACCAAGCCAATCTTGGCTAATGCAGAAACTGATAGCAGGTTCTTTTTTATCCCTGGCACAAATAAAGTATTTGACAAAGTGAAAGAACTACCATGAGCAATAGTCAAAATGATCTTACCAACTCCCATAACAGGATAAGAGGAGTTGTTGGCGCATGTAACAGTATTCCCTATAGGGGCAGGCTCGAGTGAAGAGAAGAAACTGCGGTGCGAGGTAATATGTTTGGTTGCCCCACTGTCAAAATACCAAACATCTGAGTCTACTGCAAACAACTGATCATGAGAAGATGGGTCAAAACTGCAGACAGTAGTAAACGCCCATTCTTCTTCCTGCACAAGATTTGCAGACTCTGTTTTTGGTGTAGATGCCTCTGCAACAACCATTCCAGCCTCTTTAGCAGCCAGTTTTGGACAGTTCTTTATGATATGATCATTCCCTTTACAGTACTTACAAAATAATTTCTACTTTTTTGATGTTTTCTCATCTTTGTCTTGGTTCTTTGAATGTGCAACATTTGCAGATTTCTACTTACTAGTAGAAGAGCTCCGTTTTCCTTTGCCCTTCTGACTAGCCAGGAAAGCTTGATCTGCAACTCGCATAATGGACCTATTCTGCCTGGACTGATCTTCTTGCAACATAATAGAGACTAACTCCTCAAATGATAAGGCATTCGGATTGCCTTTCATCATCAACCGAAGAGTAGAAGCAAAACTCTGATATGAGTCAGGAAGACCATTCAGAACGGTCTGCACAAGTGAGCTATCTGGTATAACCTCATCAGCAGAAATCAACTGTTCCTTCAAATATTTGATCTTCATTAGGAAACTGTCCATAGGATCACCTTCATTCATGTGCTCACTCTCCAACTGTTTTTGGAGGTAAGCAACGAGCCTCATTCCTAGCTTGGTACAATGTGGTAAGTGCATCCCAAGCATCCTTAGCTATTCTGCAAGAGTGAATGTGAGGAATAATGGCACGTTTGACAGACAAAGCTATCAATGCATGTGCCTGGGCATCTCTGCCATCCCAGCGAATCTACTCTGTAGTAGGTGCAGCAGAAACAGCAACACGAACAGGAATCTATGGAATATCATCTTCGACACCATCTTCATCAGCTCCAACACCTGTATTTGCAGTACCTGTAGTCAGAGGTGTAACAGGACGTCCTTCAACACCCTACACAATGTTCCACAATCCTTTTGCAACCAATACATGTCGCATCATATATGCCCATAATGGGTAGTTGGTACCATCCAACTTATCCTCAACAACCAACATACGGAATACATCATTGCTTTCAACCATGGCTGGTGACTAAAATACCTTGATGTAGAAAATTGATTGTATCTCAAAAAGTTGAACGGAACTGCCGAGACGAATTCTACTAGACCTGTAGCGGACTTCGAGACGCTTAAACTAGCGAAGAGAAATTGGTATATACCTTTGGCACAAAAAGATGAAATAGCCTGCACAAGCACTACGATAGTGCGTTCGGAGGCCGAAACGAGCTCAGATCGCGATTTCGGCACCATAGAGTGAAGCGGTTTTTATCTGTGAAACACCCTGAGTATGCTCACCAAATTTTGTGCGAATCTGAGACTGCAAACGGAGGAGTGTCGACAGTGCCCTAGATGAAGCGACGACCTGCTCTGATACCAATTGTTGGAGATAGACGTCTGCTGAAGCACGCGAACAACACAAGGAAGAAGAAGAAGCTTGGAGCACAAACACACAATACTGAATGTATTACTAGAGAATGTACAAAGATGAGTAGCCCATTAGGGCAATAGGCATATATACAAGCCGGGGGAAAAAAACCTCCTAAAGAGGGAAAAAAGTGCCCCGGCGGTCCTAGTGTGTTCACACACATCACTACCTAGATATATCAACATGCTCCTCTTTAATTATGAGAGTGTGTGTGTGTGTGAGATCTCTTCCTTCTCCTTCCTCGTGACACTGCCTACACTAACTCTACATGCACTTACTACATGCAAGCAACACATAGAAAAAGAGAGGGAATGGGTAAAAAAATCATTCTAACAATCAATTCATGCCATAGCCATGTGTACAAGCTCAAGAAGAAGGAGAAAAGAGGGAAAAAATCTAAGTTACAAGTCTTTTCTTCCAAAATTAATTTTCCTTCCAATAAAAAGAGTCCTTTACAAAATAGAAGAATTTGACTTATATACATGTGCCCTAAATTAGGCTTTTTCATATACAAAGGTCGGACACTCTAAAAATACTTGTAGAGCAAATAAAATTAAGTATCACTTTAAAAGGTTGGATTTGTGTAATTAGAGGACTTTGCTAGTGCCTTACAAGATGCATTTAAGTTTGGGTATCATATCATGATGAGAAATCCAAAAACATTTCTTCCTTTTTTCTTGGCCTTCTTGTAACTCCATCACTTGTGCTCCTTAATTTGGGGCATAGTTGGTAAGGTACTAGGAAAAAAATATAGGGGTGGATTTAAGTTTGACCTTAAGCTCCTCCTGGAAGTGGGATCAAGAAATAAAATATGAAATTCACATTGAAGACATGAAGCCAATAGCCTACACACCTAGGTTTTCTTTGTAGAAACCTTCTCATTAGTTTCTTCGAGTGTTTTAAAGTGATAAAATTGATTAAGAATTTCCTAGATCTTAGAAAATAAAACCCCAAGAGACCAAGCTCCATAAGAATGTTACCTCTCCTCAAACCTTTCATATACGATGTAAAAAATATCTATAGGAAATAGAAGAAGAAAACCTCAAACTATATGAACACTATTCCTTTTGGTGTTCATCTTGGATAGGTTTCTATCCATTTTTCCAAGGATTATATAGAGTAAGTAGAGTCCACAATTCATGAACTCCATGAAACCAACCTACAAGATGACTCTCACACTAGATAGGATACCATTGATACTCCATAAAGAGTCTCACTTTTGGTCTCTACTACAAACAAGAAAGATAAAAGGATATATATTTCCAAAGTTGAAGCCTCACAACCTAAATTTTTTCAACAGACTCTTCCCAACCAAGGTGAAGAAGGTCACTTGCTTAGGAACTAGAATATTTCTTTTTGAAGATTCTTGATAACTCGTAGTTCGATTCATGTCATTGTGGCTCAAGCTAAAGAAGATTTATTCCCTATGTTTCAACCCATAAAATCTAAGAGAAAATTGGAAAATCCAGCTATCTAAATAGGGCTTTAGTGTCTCTGGTGAAACCCACCAAAACTAGTAAAAAATGAATATGTCCAACTTAAAAGGGTTGACCCTAAACTATAAAACATTAAGAGATCCTAACTAGGTTGTTAATATCAATAACTATGCCAAATATTTTTTTTTGCAAAGATTAACATTTTTTTTCAAGAAATTAAAGTGCATGGTTTTCAACTTATGGTCAATGCAAACAAAATTTGTAGAAGTACGGTGTGGTAAATTACTAATCAGTTTAGTGGCAGGGGAGGTGTTGCCACTAGGTTATCTAATGAGATAGACAAGCTAGTAGAAGCTATATTTCTAATGCAAACACTTGGCTTGGTATCTAGTGGTAGGGGAGTTGTTGCCACTAGGTTATCTACTGAGATGGACAAGTTAGTAAAAGACATGTTTGTAATGCAAACACTTGGCTTGGTATCTAGTTTGTTAGTTTGTTGCTCTCTTAAATGCTCCTATTGTTACTATTTATACCTCTAACTCCCACTAAGAGAGAGCTGATTTTTTGTCTAGAAACGTTAAACCAACCCATCCTCTTTTTGTGACTCTGACGTGGTTGAATTTATTGATGCCATGCTTAAACAAAAAGAACAAGTTATGAGTGTTCATGAAATATTGTGCTTGTAAAGGATTGATCAACATAATTTGATTGAAATTTCAAAAAGACATGTTTCCCTTGAAACAACAACAAAAATGATAAAAAATTTAGAGCTACCTCGCTGGATAAAGCATATATGAGTATTGATTTTTTCTCATTCCTTTTTACCAATTGAATGCTGTACTGAAATTTCTCTCGTTTTTTTTAATGATAAAACTTTGTCTTTGGACTTGTGGTATGAGAAAGACATCACTAAATTTGGATGGCCTCACGTTGATACCAGTCTACTAAAAAGTAATAAAATTAAAAGTAAAGTTCTTTTGAGCATTAGTCATAATTTTAGTACTCATGCTCCTATTAAAGATTAGCTTATTAGCATAAGAGAAATTCAAAATCTCTTTGTTCACCATAAGTCCCTATCTAGGTTAATAAGATCTAAGAGAAGGATTGCAAATAAGATAAAATGGCTTGGAAGATATATCGAGTCTTCCAAACCTCTAACCAAGAAAGCATTGATCTCAAGTGGAGGCTAAGACAAGAAGATCCATTAGCCTTGCTTACATCGGGGAGTTTTGGATTGTTCAACATCCTTAAAAAGAGAAAAACCATGGATCCCATTTCTTCTCTATTCAAAAGTCATGGTACCCCTATTGTTGATGAGAAGTATAACTTGCTTGTTTCCGATGACTTCTCTACGTACTCCCAAGAGTAGGGAGGATATCCAAAAGGCTAGAACTACATGTTGACAAACAATATCTCAATGTCCCATGTGCCAAAATGGTCTATATTGTCCAAGGTCAAAATTATTCAGAATATATTGCATGAGTAGAATTTTATTAATAATGCTCCTTAAGGAAAAGCGCCCAGTGCAATGTATAGTACATTAGCCTCCCATCAAACCCTTGTGGGTTCGATTCACACAAGCAGTAGGCGACGAAAATTTACGAAAGAGCTTTTTGGCATGCTTTTTGAAATAAATCTATGGCGCCGGGCAGTAGCGATCGCGTTGATGAATGCATGTGTCGTGTTCGTTAAAGCTACAATTGGAGTGCTTTTTTGCTACGAGGCTTTTAGATATTGCTTTATTATCATGGAGGCTATGCTATATAAACACATGCTTGGGATTATTTTGTGTATCCTACACCTATTGCAACACCAGCTTTGGAGGTTTGGTCCCTCATTAGAGGTGGTGCTCTTAGTTATGGGGCAACCATTGTGCTATTTTGGAGCATGTTGAGAAGCAGCTATGGATTTCTTCTTGGAGAAGAAGAGTATGCTCACACTCTTACTTATGGAGAGGACTTACTGTAGCTCAAGCGTAAGCACCACCTCCGTTACTTGTCAATTTGCGGAGACGTGAGGACCGGTATGAAGACCACGAGCAAGTGAAGGCACAAGTGCGTGAGTGAAAGCACACAACATGCACACACATACACACACACGCACACACGGTAAGATCAAAGAGAGGAACAATGGAAAGCTTCGATTGCAAAAGAGTTCTCTTACAAAAGCTCTATTCTCTAACAAGATAACCTCAAAAATGAGCTCTCTAGCTCTTTTTATAGTTTTTTTGTTAGTTTTGGCCCTGTCCAGACCTAGTGTCCGGCCTAGTTAAAAATTAGGTTCCAGGGCTTATTTGAGGACTCAAACGGAGTCTAAAAATTATGAAAATTGGTAGGATGATACTTCTAATACTCCTCAAGCTCAAGGACTCCTCGGCTTGAACAATATGGAGTTACAAAAATAGAGAATGGTATTTACAATGGTTTTTAGTGATGAAAATCACTATTTTTATAGGGATTTCTTCTGAAAATTTGACATACACTTCTTGGAGCTCCCCACTTGCTCCTTCTTCTTGTGTGTCCACCTCTTTGATGTGCTCCTGTGCTTTGTCCTTGACCTTCAGCTTCAACACTCCCCCCCCTCTCGAGTCTGTCATCCCTGACAAACCCTTGTTGTAATGGTTGTTCCAGGTAGTGCTTGAGAGGTAGTGTCCGTTCAGTAGGAACGAGAGCCGTCTATCGCCCCATTGTGGCAAGGTTGGTTGTCCGGTTCTTCATTTGTCACTATGAACCTTTGCAAGTTGTAGTCCCTTGGTATGTGCTTCTTCCTTGGATTCCAGCATGACTTCCTTGGATTCGAGCATGACTGTGTCGTGATTCTCCATTGATGACCTCTAGATCTTCCAAAGATGATGTTCATAGTAGTCATGCCAAGTACGCATAACCCATAATGAATGATGGTAGTGTGTTTGTGCATGGGTTAAGGAAAATGTGTGCCTTGTCGCGACCTTGTAATGTAGCCCTATGCATGCTTACTTGGAAAATGCATTGGAGGAATTATGGTGTAAAAATTGGAGGTCTTGAGCTAAGTGCTCAAGGGTATGCTGACGAAGAGGTTGCCTAATCTATCATGTTTATGGTGTTGCCAAAGTAAAGATACTTACCATGGTGAAGGTTCGATCGATGTTTATCTCTTCGTGTTGTATACCCGGCATTTGTGATGGAACATTGTCGATGAATGTCCGTGTTGATGGTCCACTGACGAAAATTTTATGAGTGCCTGGTCCGGTCTCCTCTTTTCAAAGCAACATTTGCCAAATACTGAGAATTGAATTTCTTTTTTATATTCCTTGGCAAACAACATTGGGTAACTCCACCAAGCTTAGTTTCACATATTCTCTTTAGCTCACCATATGCAGGAGTCTTCTCATCCAGTAGACATACAAAGATTTGCAGGGTACCAGAACTACTCTTGGCAGATGTCTCCTTGGATGCTCTCGTACATATAGTAGTTAAGCACTGCTCAAGTTGTGGACCTTCAAGCTCTTCCCTCCTACCATGGTAAGGGGAAATAGTAGTTGTGGATGCTCTGTTCATCCAGGTGCTTGACATCTACCAGATAAGGCAGCAATAATATCATCTGCTAATCGAGAGACACTTCTATCAAAACTGATAAATGCCCAGTAATCAATGGTTCCACCTTCAACTAAGTATGACTCATTCACGTTCCATGAGACAAACCGGGGAACAACCTCTCTCTCTCTCTTGTCTCTCTCTTTTCTTTTTTTTTGAGACAATGTCACCAAGTATCGGAAAAAATAATTGACATATGTCACTGTGCTCTTGTGCATGGGACTCTTAGTTGTGTCTATGCACGGCCATGTAATGTGGCCCTATGTTAATGCATACTTTGGAAATGCATGGCCTGAATGGTGCAAAAGACAGGGTAGTGTAGGGAGCACATGGTTGTCGCTCGTCGAGGCTTTCAATGTTACTTGTAGATGTTGACGTCGGCTTTGGTGGAGGTATCCATTGAATCTTGAAATGTTGTAATTCTCCTTATTGGGGTCCATCTTAGAACAACATTTGGAACTGTAGAGATCACTTCAGGAGTCTTCATCTTTGGATGGTCTCTTAATTTTTGTATCCCACATGGTTGGTTCTTTGGTTTTGTGGGGCTACTAGTGCTTTTGGCTTCCATACCCATACCATTGTGGCTGGTCTTCTAACCCTTGTTGAAGAGGCGAGTTGATCTGGTTTTAGTCTTGGTGTTTGGTTCTGACCCTTGCCCCTCCTTGGCTTCTTTGTTGCGACTTTTCTCATGTGGGAGAGCATAGATCGTTGTGTATGTAAGAGCTTCTTGGGTACCCATATTTACAATTGTCCTTGTTGAGCTGTAGCTAATTTCTTAGGCACCCAAATTTGTCGAATATCTTCAGGTTGAGTTTGTCCTAGCTTCTTCATTCATCTTCTGACCTGGTGGGAGTCCCTGGAGGGAAATTGTGGGGTTAAGGCCGGTGGTTGCTCTCCTTTTCGTACCCAGATCTGCTTCATGCCCGGCACTACTTTCCTTTGGAAATCCCGTTGTCTATTTGATATAACAGTTGTCCTGTTCTGTTGTGCCTGTCTTGTTGGTTGAGTTGTAGTGGTGGCATGAGTCCTTGCACCAGAGGAGGAGTCCACTTGTCTTTGAGCCTATTCTTCCATGATTGAGTTATCCTGCAACATAGAGCTTTCGACGCATACAACATCTCTTTTGCTAAGATTAGTCCTAGGAGGACTACAAGATGTGACATCTGGATTTGTGAGCATGCCATTTTCTAGTTCTAATGTAAAGCATTGTCCCTGGACCCAAACTTGACACTAGCACTTTGACTTTCATTGGAACATCTTGAAGGTATGGGAAGTTCCACCTCGCCCAAAGAAAGGGTTTCCACACCTCCCAATCCTATGAGATAAGCTTCTATGGGATTGATGTTCAACTGCAAGTCTTGGTAGTAGGAAAGTCTAACTGCACTACTTGCTGTACCTGAGTCAATCAAAGCTTTCACAGTCCTTGCACCCTTCCCTTGTCCTATCTCTATGGTCACAAAGGGTCGTTGGTCAATGACTTGAGAAGTCACTATGCCTGATTTTTGGCACATATCCATGTGATATTTTGGGGCTTTTGAGTTGACATCTAGGCCTAGTCGCCTTAACTTATTTCACCTTATGCGCTCTCTAGCCTCTGCTTCTGCTTCTTCTCTCACCCTTAACTCCTCTTCTTTTCGCTTCTTAGCAGTGTTGAGTCTCGTAAGCATATCCTCTCTAAGAGGTTCTTGGTTCTCTACATCCACTAATATAGTTGGGCAAGATATCACCTTCTAAAGTAGCCAATTGAACTGCACCGCTAGTGGAAATTCTGTTAATGATCATGGGTCCATATCCTCATTTTTCCAACTTACGAGCATGTTGTTTTAGTGTGTAAACCAACACTAGATCTCCCTCTTTCAATCCTTTATCTTTGATGTGTGCATCAAAGTATGCCTTTTGTCTTTTCTTTGCAGCATAGATGTCTGCTGTCGCTCGTAGCCTCGTCTCACCTAACCGTTCTAGATCAAAGATCCTAGAGGACAACTAATGTCCATTCCACTCATGCTCTTATGCTATCTTTAAAGCTGGGATTAGGAAATCCAATGGTAGCACAATGTTCTGTCCGAAGACCATCTGAAATGGGGTGGCGTTGAGTATCATTTTGTAGGCAACTCGATAAGCCCAAACAACATGATGAAGTTGTTTGTCCCAATCAGAGCGTTTATTATTTACCAGTTTTGTCAATACGTTACAAAGGATCTTATTGGTGCTCTCGGCTTGTCCGTTAGCTTGTGGGTGATAGGGGGCAGACTTCTTATGTATCACCAAGAATTCTTGGAGAAGATTTTCAATGACTTCATTCAAGAAGTGTGTGCCTCTATCGCTCACTAACTCTATTGGTAGTCCATATCTCGTGAACACATTCTCGAATAAGAACTTAGCCGTAGTCTGAGCATCATTCTTTGTTGTGGCTTTCACTTCTACCCACTTGGTAAGTTAATCTATGGCTACTGATGGGCTTTTGTGAAGCCATAGAGAAAGGATTTTTCCACCACTAAATTGCTTAGATGTCTATTTTTGAGTAACCTTTTCTCACCCTAAGCTCGTGAACACGCGCAAATACGCCCGTTTTTTCAATCTCGAGTAGGAGCACTCAACTGAATGACCCCTTTCTTTTCACTCTCAATCCCTCCTACTCTTCACACGCTCACAAGCAACCTTCACAACTCTTAAACACTCTTTCTCAGATAATCTCTTTTTCTCTCCCTTACTCTTTGGCACGTGCACACAATCACATCATCTTCTTTGTGTTGTTCACGTGCTTTTGTAGACCTTAAACTCCAACATTATACTCCAAGCACTAGTCAATCGTGTTTAGTACCCAACCTTCTACCTCTCTTCTTTGACCTTCTTCTTTTTGTCTTACACTCAGTCTTCCCCTCTTTTTCTTTTGTTTCCTTTTCAAGTCTATGCTCACTCTTCCATTCCTTCACCCTCACTCAACTCTTGCCAACTCTCTAACTCACCAGCTCATTTAGGGTTCACTCTCTTACATTCATAGACTCAAGCATCAACTAGTAAACATCTATTCACTTGACATCGGTTCACTCATGTTGGGAATTTTCCCATCTAGGGGTATACATAGAGTACGTGAAGATGTGATCTTAATGTCCTCAAGAGACAATTCAATTTAAATGAATTCAATTACATTACATTCCAAATAAAGGCTCAAAACATCTTGGAGATGCACATAGTTACAAATTCTTATTTATTCTTCTACTCATGAAGAAAGCAAATCGTATCATTTATATTTTTAAATCAATTAGATTCTCAACTTCGAATCACGTTCATTTTCGAAGCACACCTCTTGTGATTTGCACATCATTTTCATTTTCGAAACGTTTAATTTCCAAAGCCAACACAATGCATCACGCACTCCTTTGGAAGGCCTATCAATATAAAGCTCAAATGTGAGGAAATGGTGTTCTTTTTTGCTCGTGGAAAGTACGGTAATATATTTCTCTGAGGAAGAAAATGGAACCTTAATTTAAAGTGGCATAAAATAATGAGAATTCACTCTAGAGAGGAGTGGTCAAAACAAACTCGTTTCCTTCATCCTTTCAGTCGGTGCACCCCTCAAAGCAAACACTTCTTAGTTGAGAGCAAAGAGATCTCAAATGTAAAGCAAAACCTCAAGAAGGGTGCCCAAATCTCGATGTTTCAAGATGTCTTCAATGCGTAATTCATCACAATTCCAACTATTGTGTATGCCCTAGAAACCTATAATCCAATGTCCAAAGATCCCCCAGCTCTATATAAGTCCTCACTGAAGAGGAAATGTTCCCCACAGTCACCTAATCACTTAGTGCTACACACAACATGGCATGTGCACTAAAATTAGAGTAAAGTAAAAGGATAAATCCCATTAACGATTTTTACCTGAAATTTGAAAAATGATAATAAGTTCCCCCTGTATGTGTCTTCTCAAGTTCTCCCAAAGTTGCTAGGCCAGAAATGAGAGACCTAGTCAAGTCAATTAATGTGTTGAAGAAACTATCTTTGTTTGTTTTGTTTGAGAATAGACCGTTTTGTTTGAGAATAGATAGATTCCAATCATGCAAATAATTCATTTGGCTTCACTCCGTGCTTGCCATGGTAGGGCAACAACAAACTATCTATTGCAGTACTCATGATCATGAAGCAGGTTCACCAATACCAAGCTTTAGATGCACTTGTTTCACATATTATTCTATGACAGAACTTAGCCATGGCCTTCAAAGAATGAAAACAAAAACGTCTAGTTTTATGCCTTAAATGAACAACACATGAATCATGGTTTTTGTGCTCCTGTGCAGACAAATCATCAGAAGCTTAAAGATGTGTTCATCACTTTTTTTCCTCTTTTGCCTAAACTGATAAGTAATGCTCGCCATGAATATTCAAATGCATATGCAGAAACCTTTGGAAGAAGCAATCTTCCGCATAAAGACTTCCCTGTGCAACTAGATTAAGTACATCCCAAACATCTTGAGAAGATTCAAGTCCAATGCAAGCGGAAGGCAAACCCAATAGAAGTGCAAGTGCTCCTGTGCAGATAAATCATCCAAAGCTTATCAAAAAGATGTGTTCATTATTTTTTTTTTCCTCTTTTGCCTAAATTGATAAGTAATGCTCGCCATGAATATTCAAATGCATATGCAGAAAGCTTTGGAAGAAGCAATCTTCCACATAAAGACTTCCCTGCAACTAGATTAAGTACATCCCAAACATCTTGAGAAGATTCAAGTCCAATGCAAGCGGAAGGAAAACCCAATAGAAGTGCAAGGACCTTCAATTCACTCTCAGAAGCAACCCGAGTGAACCTGGTGTTGAGGAGGGATACCTGTTCAAAGTTCTCAGCAACTCTTCTTCTACACCGTGCGCATAAGCCACACCGAGAGCACAGGCAATCCCAGATCTTCAAGATATGTATATGAGAGCACTGGTTTCCATCCACTTACATGTGAATTTCACTACTCAAAGTCCTTAAAAACCCTTCCGCAGCCATCTTCCTTCACAGCTCCCTAATGTTAACTTTGGAAAAACTATCTCGACTGAGGAGCCATTCCCTGCCAGTTGAGGATGAAGCAGCCTTTCTTTACTCCTACACGGTTGCCCAACAAAGAGTGCGCAGTAGACCTCCTTCTCCGACTTCCGAATTCACCTACCACTACTCTTTCTTCTTCGATTCTCTTGCCTATGAGAGTTAAAGCTTCACACTGTCCATTCCCCTCCTCTTCAGAGAAATGGCCATGGCTATCTTTGCCTCTCCCCTTCTCAATCCCCTCCTTAGTGCTCCCCCTCCTTCCCTCCGTTGCACAGACACCCCTTTCTCTCGAATACCCTCCTCTGGAATGGGCCGCCTCCCAAAAAAAAAACCCCTGTACCTACTATCCTCCACACATCGCAACGACAAAAAGCTGGAAGGGATAATAACCCTTATCCTCCCTGCCAACATCACCGATTGTGGTTGTCCCAAAGAAGAATAATAAAATTCGCATCTGTGTTGACTATCGGAAATTGAACGAGAAGACGAAGAAGGACCACTTTCCTTTGCCATTTACAGAACAAATTTTGGACAGAGTGGCTGGCCATAAATTGTACTCCTTTCTAGATGGCTTCAGCGGATACAATCAAGTCCAAATTTATGAAGAAGATCAGCCAAAAACCACCTTCACTACTGAATGGGGCACATACACATATCGTGTGATGCCATTTGGATTATGCAATGCACCGGCCACATTCCAGAGGGCAATGATAGCTGCATATCAAGACTATTTGCAGGATTGGATGGAGATATTCCTTGATGACTTTGCGATCAGAGGCAATGATGAAAACATGATGGAGAGGATCGAAGCTATTTTAAGAAGAAGCATTGAAAAAGGCATCGCATTAAATCCTGAAAAGTGTACATTTAGAGTACGAAGAGGATTGCTCTTGGGACATGTTATTTCCGAAAAAGGGATCACAGTTGACGAGGATAAAGTAGAAAAAATCGGACAACTTCCACCTCCTCAAGAATTGTGGCAACTCAGAGGATTCTTAGGGCATGCTAATTATTATTGACGATTTATATTAAATTTTGCATCAATAGCAGCACCACTGACGAATCTTTTGAGGAAAGACCAACAATATCAATGGATTGGAGAGTGTCAAGTTGCATTCGACTTGATCAAAGAGAGATTGATAAATGCACCGATTTTGGTAGCACCTGACTGGACGAAAGAATTTCATGTGCATACAGATGCGTCTCATACTGCGGTTGGAGCAGTGATATATCAAGCCGATGAAAAGAAATTGGACCACCCTATTTATTACGCAAGTCGAAACTTGAATAGCACTGAAAGAGACTACACGACTACAGAAAAGGAATGCCTCTCGATGATCTTTGCGGTAAACAAGTATCGGCATTACCTGATGGGAAAGCATTTCACGTTTTATGTGGATCACAAATCCCTAAAGTATATCATTAATAAACCCGAGCTATCAGGGCAATTGATGAGGTGGATGCTACTCCTACAAGAATTTCAGTTCACAGTGGTAACCAAACCAGGCAAAGCGTACATATTGGCTGACCATTTTTCTCGAATTATTAATGAGGAGCCAATCTCTAGTGTGCCCGACGATGCTCCTGATGGACATCTATTTCAGGTTGATGCTAAGGTACCTTGGTATGCTGACTTGGTGAATTTCTTATGCACCACTAAATACCCGCCGGGAGCAAGCAAGAGAGAGAAGCAAAAACTATTAGCACTGGCAAAACACCATAGCATCATTGGTGGGCAGCTCTATCGATATTTTGTCCATGAAAGCATTTATCAAAGGTGTCTCGAGGAAGAAGAAGCAACCCTAGTTTTGAGGGCATTACATGATGAACCCTGCGATGGGCATTTTGAGCTGGTGAGCTAACGACAAGAAAGATCTTATTGGCCGGGTATTGGTGGACAACGCTGTTCAAAGACTCTCACACATACTGCAAGAAATGCGACAAATGCCAAAGAATGGGAAAACCAACATTAGCACATGCAGCTCCTCTTACGCCGATGCTGGCTCTTAAGCCTTTTGAAAAATGGGGAATTGATTTTGTGGGGCCTATTGATCCTCCCTCAAGACGTAGATCCAATAGGTATATCTTGGTCTGCACTGACTATGTGGGTAGAAGCCAAAGCTCTGAAGACTGATCGAGCTATTGATGTAGCTAAATTTTTGTATGAACAAATTATCACCCGATTCGGATGCCCGTTGGAGATAGTGAGTGATAGAGGAACACATTTTGTCAATGAACTGATCGAGGAATTAATGGAATTGTATACGATCAAACATAGGAAAAGCACTCCATATTACCCTAGGGCGAATGGAAAAGTGGAGGTTACCAACAAGGTTCTTGAACATATTCTGACAAAGACAGTAGCTGTGCATAGGCGAGACTGGGATGAGAGACTTTTGGAAGCCTTCTAGGCGTATCGAACATCCTACCGAGTGACGAATAAGAGCACTCTGTTCTCCGTAGTATATGGCAAGGAAGCCATCTTTCCCATTGAAAAAGAAGTTCCGACATTAAGAGTGGCCATCGAGGCCAGGCTGGGAGAGGAAGAGTCATTGAAGGAGAGGTACATACAACTGGTCAAGCTAGAAGAGAAGAGACTTATTGCATAGCAAAGTCTGGAAGCTATTCAGAGAAGACGTAAGGAGAGGCACGACAAGAATCTCAAGACTCATGCGATTCAAAAAGGGGATTTGGTGCTAGTCTATGATAGCAAATATTACAAATTCCCGGGGAAGTTACAGACAAGATGGGCAGGGCCGTTTAAAGTGGTGGAACTCAACTCCAATGGTTCCATGCGAATTCAAGATTTAGGAGAAGAATGTGCTCCCGTGAAGGTTAACGCGCTTCGAGTTAAACCATATTTCAACTAGCATTAGGACGGGAGAAGCGTGGGTGATCGATATTACTATTTCGACCCTTGGAGGGAAATGCCTAACGAAGAGAACGATATCACTTGGGCTTGGGAAGATCTGTTAACGATAGGTAGCAATGATGGAGCTCTTGAAGTTGAGCCTGACTCGCCCTAGGGAAGTCGTCGAGATACGAGTACGAGGTGAGGCTATATGAGACATCCAAGAGACCCACATTCTAGATCATCTAAGGATAGGTATATGAGGGACCAAGGCATAGCCGGTTGTAGTTACCTAGTGAAAAGTCAAATCGATGGATACATATGTAGTGGCTGTAATTGAGAGAATGGAGTGAAGAGGTGGTTGATCTGTCAAAGGCTAGAGTGTGTATGTTTGCATGCATGTGTGGGAAAAGTGGGGACCAACCCTTTCTTCCTCTCCCTAATTCTCAGGACTAGGGTAAATTAATTAACTATGAAAAAAAAAGAAGAAAGAAAAAAATATTGTGTTGTTGTGATTGTACCAACGCGCTATGGTGGGCTAGTAGGTGGGTGGATTTATCCTAGCCGGGTGGTTAGGACCACGAGCCGCAGCTAGTTTCGCCATAGGCTTGGGATGTATATGTTTGTGTCTTAGCTACGCGCCATAACGGGTTAGTAGGTAGGTGGAGCCATCGTGGCCCGGCGGTCACGACCACGAGCCGCATCCATCTTCATTATGGGCTAGCTTTATATGTTATGTGTTATCATTATGTGGTTGTGTGTTGTGTGCTGCATTGCGTTGGTAGATGGGTGGAATCAACTTGGCCGGGTGGTCAGGTCCACGAATCGCATCCAATGTCAATACAGGCCAATGTGTGATTATAAATTAAATTTACATATGAAATTATTCCCCGCTCCTGAGGGGGAGAGAGAGAGAGGAGAGGGTGATGATCGCCTAGAAGGGAATGTCATTTGCTTGTCTAATTGGTATATGGTGGCTTGCGACAGATCAACTCACTTTGAATCAACATTCTCAAAGGCACGGATACTGTATATGTACTTATGGATGAGACCTCTAGCAAGGTAATGCAACGGTTTTGCTTTATAACTTGTGTGCTCTATCCGAGGGTTTTCTAGTGTGTGGGACACTCCAGGGTTTCTATGTAGATCTTGACTTGTACTCGGGTCTCGATGGCTTCTATAGGACGACGTTGGGGATTCTTCGGGAGTGTCTAGTCATGGAATAATTGTACATAGCGAATAGTAGGTGCAATAATGGGTATGCATTTTGGGTATTTTACATCTCCTATTACATTCATTTCAGTTGTCATTGTTTATTTCGGTATTTTCTTTTCTATTTTCCGCAATGATAGTTGCATGTGTAAAACATGGAAAGGTATGCATGTGTTATTTTGGTTGAGACTATTTTCATAATGTAATGCATGGGCAATTTGATGCATGTTGGAATTGGAGTTGCATATATGTGCATGTTCTTGGATCATTTTGGAAGTGAATGATTTGTATGTATTCATGAGTGATTTTTTAGCACTAATAGCTTCAATGAGTGCAGGTCCACTTGGAATGATGGCTCGATGAAAACGTAATACAAGTTGTAAACTGACATGTCATGATTGTGTGGATTATATGGCAGCATAGAGTGGCTCGTCGAGGACGACTTCACAAATAAGAAGAGGGGAGTATGTTAGCTCAGGAAATGGTTGCTTTTTATGCACTAATATGTTTGTATTTGGCAAGGGAATTTGTTTGATTGCAAGTACTTGAAGAATTGATCAAATGGTTAACGAGAGGTATTTGCAACTACATGACGACTTCTTGGTCAGGGAGGAATGTTGTCAAGGGAGGCAATACTTGGGGACATGGCTTTTTGTCATGGTGGCCACCAGAGTCTGAAGGCCTATGCAAGTACAGGAACCATATCAAAAAGCTGAGAGATACATGATGGAATTTCCCGGACGAGGCTCGATTAAGGAAGCTGACTTACAGTGCAGAGATACAAACAAATATACACATCAAGGTCTTTAAGCATTATGAAAGTGGAAAGCTAAAAAAAAAGGGGGGAAAGATAAAAAGAATGTATATACAGATATTGGTAAAGGAAAGCAGGGCTTATCGACTATGAATTATAATGAGAAGTCAAGCATGGGCTGTTTGAACGGGAAAGGAGAAGAAATCGAACAGGAAGAAACTGTGAAGAATGTTTCGATTGGGAGGATTCCAGTGATGGTGGGATCTTCTTATTGCAGATTGCAAGGATGTGGAGAAAAGGTTTCACTTGAAAAAGGCCATTTTGTTTTTGAAGTTGGAGGAGATTTTATCATCAAGGGTTCTAAGAAGCTGCTTCACAGGGATTGAGCATGGAGAAGCCTCCTAAGAACATAGGAAATACTGATGTGCAGAGGAAATTAGAAGCGGCTTTGTTTCAGGGGGGATGCTTTCTTATCAATCATCAAATACAATCGTTTGACCGATTTCTAGAAATTGATCTTCGACACCTCATCCAAGAAGAATTCAGAGATGTGGAGGTGTTTCAGCCATTTCTTTGTTCTTATCCCAAAGGCTGGCTGTTTTAATTGTCAGAGAATAAAAAACCAAATTGGCCGCTTTCCGTTTTGTGTGCAGAAAAGAGAAGTTCTTTGAATCGTGTGGTAGCAAAGGTATGACAAGGGCGGCAGACCTTTATCTCTGACCGTTTTGTTTGATACGCAGAGAAGGAGATAAAAAAGACGAAGGCAGCAGCTTTGGGTTCGCTTCTTCTTCTGCTCGTGGGGGGAAGGGGGCTGCAGGAAGATTGTGGAGAGTAACACAGAGAGAGCAGAAGAGCTCTTGGGTGAGCTCGGTGACGGAGGCAGCAACTGCTTCTGAGAGGAGAGCATCGTTGAAGGCAAGGAAGCTAATCACAAAAAAAAGGGGAAACCCCTGCTAACTGCCCTCATGCGACAGACCCCCGGTGTTTCTTTGTGGTCCACCTAGGGAGGAACGCTGCCTGTTTAACTTGGATAGATGCATATGCTGAAGCTCATGCATCGAGAATGGATATCGAGAAGAACTATGCCACACGTCTTTCATAGGCGAGTGACAAACACCGATGCGGAGATACATGACCAGATGTAAAGGGACTGAGCGGGAGACAAGGGGAGTCATGAAAGTATTTCTATGCTCTCAGGGAGGCATGCGAAGAGCTCAACTGAACGAGTGGCGTATGACCAGAGAGGGAGCATCTGTACCTAGCAATACTCACCTGCACAAGAACATTTGAGGAAGCTGTGGTAAACCGGGACTTCTCCTGCTCCTGCAAAGCAAGGAAGTAATTCCGCCCTTTGGCTCGCACATGCAAGAACACCTCTGCGTAAATCGAGTGCTGAGGCAGATACAACGGGGTGCACGATTGACAAAGGCCTTTACAGGTTATTCTCGCCCACACCTTGTTCTCCTGAGGATTATTCGTTTAGAGTTCCTAAATCTCTTGGGAGGATTAATGCTGGATGAGTAAGCGTCATATACACTCCTAAGACATAGCACGTTAGCAATGAGGTCATATGGATAATATTGTGTCGTGAAATTGGTGCTTGATATCCCTTACTGTAATTCAAAAAACGCAGATGATTGAGTAAGGAAAAGAAGAACTGGTGAAGGATGGTGAGGCTGTTTGGAGTTATTGTATTTCACATTTTAAGAGCTTGAAACAGTGATTGGGTAACATGGATATTTTGTTGCTAAGAACACCGACGTTTTTATGCAGGCATATAAGCATTCCATTAACGAGATAAGTTTTTTTCTACTTTCCTTGAATGCATGGCGCGAGTGGCCAATAGGTTTTGTGCTCATCGGAGTGATATTCATTGCTCGTGTAAATATACCCCAGTTGCTAACACAAGAGGATAAGCAAGGGAGGAAGGTAATTGACCACGCTTCATGTATCAGTGCATGAGAGGGAGAAGTTGGGACTTGGGGAAAAATAGTTGCACTCCAAAGACTGTTTTGATTCTCAAAAAGGTAGCAATATCTATGTTTTTTTGTTTTGTTGGTATCCCAATAGACGTGACAGTTCCTCGAGAACTCTAGGAGATGTGATTTTAAATCATTATCATAGATTTGGTAAGTTCTGCACTTGTTTAGAATTAAGACGCAAAGACTAATGTGAAGAATGAAATAATCTCAGACAACTACATCCAGAGTCTGTCGCCTTTTGTTTCCAAAACTACTCCATGCTTGACAACAAGATAAGCTGCCCATGAAGGTGCCGCTTCCAAATTGAAAAAAAGGCATTTGTAAGTACTTGTGAAGTCACGAGAGGGCGATGACCAAGGGGTTGAAATAAAGGCGCTTGACACTAGACCTAGAGATAGGATTGGTTCCCTCCTTCCTAAATGTACAACTGCTCTTTGACCATTTTCTAAAAAGGTGATATTCCAATCGAGAACAGAGTTCAGCCCGTGGGTGCAATAAACGCACTGTCTTGGGTATTCTAGCTCTATACATCAGTCCCTTTGTTCCAAATTCCAGAGGAACCATGCGAAGGGTCTTTTTGAAGAGGGGAAGGACTAAGAAAAAAGAGGGGTGAACGGCCATTCTTTTATGGATTCATACACCATCAGGTTGCTACATCTTTAAAGTGGAAGAGAGAGGACTGAGAGAGAGAGAGAGTGGAACTAGGGCCGAGATATCTCAAGAACCCATTCGTAAGATCCAAGTCCACATCACATAGGTGTGAGGGTCTTCAATCCCCTATTCTACAAATATATTCGGGAGTTATTGGTGGATTCCAAGACATTTGGGCAACAAAGTAAGCACCTATCGGTATCATCTCCGTGTGTTTAAGAGGTAATCAGCTACAATAATATACTCTGCATGGGAGTTTCTAGCTGGGGGGTTAATAGGACCTACAAAGTCTATACCCCATTTCGAGAATGCACGTCCTCCCATCATTGGCCTCAAAGGCATCTCATCTTTTCTAACTGGATATTGTGCACATTGGCATGTGTCACATTTCTTCACATAGGTATGTGCATCCATATGGAGAGTGGGCCACCAAAGTCCTGAGAATAGAATGGTCTTGATCACTCGGTCAGGACCAAAATGTCCACGTGCAACACCACCGTGTGCAGTCTCTAAGACCTTTAAATAGTCTGATTCATGAACGCACAGTCTTAAGTAACCATCTTTGCCTCTTCGGTATAGGTTGTCTCCTACTAAGGCATAGCCTTGAGCCTCTTGTTCCATGCTTCGTCTTCTTGCTAGGCTAGCCTCTTTGGGTAATCTTCCCGACCTCATAAACTCTACTAATGGAGCACTCCAATCTGGAATTAATGACACTTGATAAAGGGTCGCATGCTCCACTGGGGGTCTCTCTCTGCACATTGGACAATTCTTAATCCACTCATGTATTTCTTTGTCCATGCTAGGCCAATACACTCCTAAACGCTTCAAATTCTGCAATGTTCGTTGTTTAGAATAGTGATTGCCTAGCAATCCTTCATGAGCTTGCTGCAACCAACTACTATGTTCATCATCCTTGACACAACAAGCTAATACACCCTCAGTATCTTGTTTGTACATGCTTCCTGCCAATATGTGATATTTTTGTGATTTTACAATATCTTCTTGTGATGTTTTCACATTCTTATTTGCGGGTCCGAAGGTTAGGACTGGTACCAACTTATTTGCCCATTTAGGAACAACTTCTAAATTGAACAGATAAGCATCAGGTAGTTCAGACACTCCTTGAGGTGACTCTCCTGAAGTGATGCGAGAAAGGTGATCTGCCCGGAGGTGGGTTCTACCTTTCCTAACGACTTCAAAGTCATATTCCATTAGTAAGAGGAACCATCTTACTAAGCGTCTTGTATTGCAAGGTTTATTGACCAAATATAACAAAGCTTGATGATCAGTGAAAAACTTGAACTTGTTGGCCAATAAATAGTGTCTAAACTTCTTCACTACATAAACCATGCCTAAGCCTTCTCGCTCAGTTGTGGTATAGTTTCGTTCAGCTATGGTGAGCTGTCTACTAGCATATGCTATGGGCAAATCTAAGTTTCCTTCACCTGTGGGTTGTGCTAGCACACATCCTATGGCGTGATTAGATGCATCCACATGGACATGGAATTTTTTTATTTCAATCAGGAGTGGTCAGTATTGGTGCTGTGCACAAATGTTTCTTCAGTTCATTGAAAGAATTCTCGCATTCGTCGTTCCACTCAAAATTAGACAACAAGGCATAAAGGGGTCTAGCTATGATCGCGTACATGTGGATAAACCTTCAGTAATATCCACAATGGCCCATAAAGGCTTGTACCTCTTTAACATTCCTTGGCCTTGGCAGCTCCGCTATGGCTCGTACCTTATCTTCATCTGTTGAGATTCCATTCTTAGAAACAATATGACCTAAGATTTTACCTTGACGCACCATGAACACACACTTTTCTGGGTTCAGACACACTCGATATTCTCTACACTTGTTGAAGATCTGTCTGAGCTCAAGGATTTGAAATCTTCTTTCTTGGGAATGAGCACATAAATCATCCACATACACTTCTAAGCTCTTTCGCAAGAACTCTTTGGAGACATGACACATGAGCCTTTGGAATGTTGCAAGTGCATTGGTGAGCCCAAATGGCATCACACGAAATGCAAAGATTCCCCACTCTGTGGGGAAAGCTGTTTTGTGTTGATCTTCTGGGGCAATGGCTACTTGATTGTAACCTGAAAATCCATCAAGGAAGCTATAAACTTCCTTGCCTGCAACACGCTCCAATAGGTGTTCCGTGATTGGAAGTGGATAACTATCTCTGATCGTAGCGGCATTGACTTTTTAAGGTTAATACACACTCGCAACTTCCCATTCTTCTTGGGCACCACAACAATGGGGGACACCCATTCAGTATGCTCAATCTCATAGATGAATCTAGCTTCAATCATCCTATCAATTTCTTCTTTTATTTTGGCTGCATATGTATCATTATATGTGTAGGGCTTCTGTTTGGTGGGCTTGGCATCAACAATCATGGGGATAGTATGAGAGCAAATTCTTGGATCTACCCCTTTCAAGTCTCTATAGTGCCATGCAAACACATCCCTATATTCCCTTAATAGAGCTACGAGCTCCATTTCTTCTCTTGCACTTAGGTCATCTCCTATATATGTGCATCTCTCTTCATTCTCTTCAATGGTCACTAAAATTTTCTTGGTCTTTTCTTTATTATCATATGTTTCTCCTATGATGGCCTCTCTCTTAGGCATGCGTACCAAAATTTTGCAGTCATCAACTTCATATTTCTTGAAGTTTTCCGGTACTTCAAACAATGATTCCTTCTCTTCTAGTTTCACTGCTTTTCTTTTCTTTTTCTTTTGACTGCTCTCACCTCCATCCTTTGAATTTACCGTTTTAATACTTGTGAGAGGTTCTTCTTCTTTCTGGGTGAACACTCCTATATCTTCTAGATATTGCTGCTCTGAGTTAAAGCAACTATCCATCATAATGGATTTCTCTTCTTCTTCTATGACATCACTAGGGTCACATTCTTCTAGCAAGGGCTGACACATGAACAGTGAAATATCATAACCCTCCTTATCACAATGAGGTGTCCATTGTTCTTCATTGATAGCAATGTCCATGGTGGCTAAGATTTATGGCCAGCCATGAGGCTCAAATATCCTCATCTGGAAAGATCATCGGTGTGTAGGCTGGGTCCCTAACTGGTCTATCTCCTGGTGAAGTTCCTTCTTCTCTTGCCTTTAAATGTTTTTCCTCTTCCTCCGCGACCTTGCACATCCACAAATGAGTATCTTCATGCAACCATGATGGATCAGGTGAACTTTCAGAATGCACAGAGATAGAATCTTCTTTCGCTTTGTGGATAGAATTCCACTGTAGGGGTGGTACATCTCTGAAGTTGTAATCCTTTAAATTGACCTTGGTGGTGACCCGTAAGTGTTGTAAGTACAAGGAGTTCGTTCTCGAATCCTGTAAGGGTCTTCCTAGGATCATCTCATAGACGTTATTTTTCTCAAAGTCACATATAACAAATGTATGTTCAAACTCCACACCACAAGTGGTTAGAGTTATCCCTTCGCGCAATCCTAGAGGTCTTTCAAAATGACCGTTGACCATTTGAAGCTTCATTCTAGTTGGTCTTAATGTGGGTTTGCCCCATTGCTTCCACAAAGAGGTGGTCGCAATAGCAACACCAGCACCTGAATCTATGACTGCTTTGGTTGTGTAACCTTGATAGGTGATTGGAAGATAAGTATTACCTTCTTCACCCTCACACATGTCTCCTATTTTGTCTAGAGGTATCTCTGGTATTTTTTTCTTAGAGCCTGCTTTTGGCATTTTGGAATCAAGTTCTAGAACTTGATCCTTGACATGATTCCATAGCTCAGGTTTTGCTTTGAGCAGCTCTTCTATAGTGAGATGACATTGAACCTTAGTGTTCTTCATGACATCAGTGTTCCTTGGGACCACTGAGTCTTCATGTTTGACCAGTATTGTGGGAGCTCTGATAGGAAGAGATTTAGATTCCCATGGGCCTGGAAATTGAGGCAGTTCTTCTAAGGTATTAGATTCAAAATCTATCCTTTCGTCTTCTTGTTGCTTGACTTGATCTCCGTAAATGGATGGAATTTCTTGGGGAAATTGATCATGAAGATCATCAATCTCAGGAATAGGAGGGGAATTACTCTTCTCCTTGGCCCATTTCTCTTCTTGTATTTCCCGCAAGAACTCTTGAGAGTACTGTTGAATTGAAGGAGGTATTCTAGCATCCGTGGAATTAGGAACATAAGCTCCCATTGGTGGTGAGCTTCCTCTTTCAATAGCTGGTTGAGCCTGTGGAGGTAAACAAACTTGTGGTTTGTTTACCAACTGCTCTAGTCTTTCTAGTAAGCCCTGGAAATGCAAATCCGGTTTGACAGAGTTCTTCTGATTGAACTTTTGACTAGTCTCGAGTATAGCTTGAGCTTGTTCTACCATTTTCATGCACATTTTCATCCGTTCAATCTCTAAGTCCACTCTAGGGTAACTCTTGTCTAGGTTTGAAGCTGTAGGCCCTTCTTGAAGTCAAGCCTGGTAGGCCTTGAACATCATGTCCAAGCCTTCTGGGGTTGGATCTGCAAGAACATACCCTAGTTGTGGCCTATTTACAATGGGTGGTGGGGTGGGATGAGATGGAGTGGATGGATTTTGAGCATGCGAGGGGTTTTGAGATGCAATGTCTTCTATTTTTGTTTTTCCGTCTTTCAAGCTTTCTTCTAGTTCCTATAACTTTTTATTCCACTTGCGATTGGCCTTCTCTCTAGTATCCTTCCGTGTTCTTGTTTTCCTCTTACTAGGCTCTCCTGATTCACTCGACTCCGATTGTTCTGTTGGTTTATCTTGTTTTAATGCTTGTGCCACATTACTGCTACTGGCACTTGAATCCGCCACTAAGCCTACCACATTAATGGGTGTAATCTTGGGTGCACTGGAGGGGTTTCTTGGACAATCTCTGGGAAGATGGTCTTTGCAACATTCTGGACAAAAAGCTTGTATTGTGATAGCCTGACCTTGACTCGGAGATGGTGGGTGAGGACAGTCATGAATGAGATAAATGGTCATCTTGACATCTGAAACAAGATCCTCTAGGGGCTTGTGGTCTCATTTGTCTCAATTGGGGCCTAGGGTTAGGATTCGTGTACATGACATTGGAGTATTCTGGCTCCCAATTTTGCTCCATAGGTGGTGCCTCATATTGATACGAGTAAATCTCACTATGCTCAGGTGACTCAGTGTAATAAGCATGTGGACTACCTTCATGGGAGTAGTCTGAACTATGAGCGTGAGAGTCATTATCTGGTATCAACGGGGTTAGTGGCACCAATGCTCTATTTGGATTTTCCTCTCCCACAGCATACTTGACTGGAATCACGTTGGCAAGAGCTGGTGGTTGGTTTCCCAAGACTGGTTGTGGCCTATATTGTGTCTGATATTGCTGTTGTGGTCGATAATATGGCTGTTGGTATTGGTTCTGATACCTACCTTGTTGGTAAGGTTGCTGATAAGTTTGTCTAACAATCCGCCTATTGTAGGGACAATCTTGAGCCGTGTGGTTCGTGTATTTTCTCTCAATAGTGCAATATGGAGCATTCCTTTCTCTCATGTTCTGGTTGTGCAATGGGCATACATTAGCCATGTGGTCGCCTCCACAAGTGTAACACTGGTTCAATGGGGTGGCTCTTGGTATTTGTCTATTTTGAACTCCTAGCTTCTTGGCAATTTGTTCTGCTATCTCATCTATTTCCGTGGAGGCTGTGGAGGTATGACTAGTACAACTGTCAGCGTCTTGATAGAGTTTGGATAGTCCTAACTCCTCACCCAAGTTGTCTTCTATGTCAATGCAGGTCTGCACACACTCTTCTATGCTTCTAGGCTCTTTCAAGTACACATATGATCGTAACTTGGTGCTTAGTAAGCCATCTAAAAACAAAGCCACTTGTTTGGCTGGTGTAGGTAACTCTGGAGCAGGGCATCTTTCTAAGTACTGTTTGAACCTTCTACCTACTAGTCGCACTGTTTCTTGGGGTGTCTGCTTGAAGTTGTGGATCAAAGATGATGTGTTATGCCTGATACCACTCTTGGAAAATTCTACAATGAATTCGTCTAGCAGTTGACCTGTATCATGATAGTTGCGACTACTCAGTGGTTGAAACGAAGCTAAGGCAGTGCCCTTAAGAGTCAAACCAAATGCCTCGTACTGAGTGAACAAATCCTCAACCTGTTCAGCCCTTAACACTTGTTTGAACTCGGCCACATGATCATAAGGATCTCCTGTCCCGTCAAAATAATTCTTCATTGCCTTGATCACTTGAGTGGGTCTAAGGGTTCTTGGGTGCTCTCGGGGTCTAGGCAATGGAAAATCATGTTCATCTCTTTGTTGCCTATGTGCTTGATGTCTCTCTCTTTCAGGTCTTTCATTTTCAAATCCTGATCTATTTCTGCCCACAGTGTGTGCAAAACTTACCTCAGGTCTCTCTCTAATTCTTTCTCTCTGGGCTTCATGAGCTTGGGATGGTCCTACTCCTTGGGGGCCATGGGAAACATTGGATCTCGGTGGAGGGAAAATCAATTCACTCTTCCAAGTATATGCATGCCTATCATGTTCTGTTACCAAGAATATTTTCTCTGATGTGTTATCCAGGTAGGCCACCTTGCCTGGTGTCTCTGGATCCTTGAACTCGTAGATGATGACTTTGCCCAATTGGCTAGGTTAATCCAGCTTGAATCTCCAAAAGGCTTCCTTTGTTTCTCTATTCAAGAATAGTTCTATGCTTTTGTTGTCTTGAGGGATCCAGTCTGGAGTGATCACTCTGGTCAAAACTGACTTACCTCTAGGCATCTGGGGTCCTTGTCCTACATTTCCTTGTTCTAGGTTTCCTATCTCATTCTCATGAATGATATTTCCAAACTCATCGGTCCTATCTAGTATGTTTGTGACCACATACATGGTTCCTTCCTTATCCATGTATGAACCCTCTTCGAACTTGACCACCGGGTGTTCAAGTCCAAAGGGTTGATCTAGATTTTTGAGTTGGACCACTGATCGCCTCAGGCCATCCTCATAGATGTGAGCACCTAATCCGTTGGTCCGTATATATTCCAATTGTGTCTTATAGGGACCTTCTAGTGTTTGTAGATGGGCAGTTCCTGAGCCACCTGCAGGTTTCCCCATGCTAAAAGACATTTCTGAGTCACGTGTTAGAGTTTAGTACGTAAGGACAACCACTTAGTTGTTGTGCCCAAGACTTAGCTGTATGGTTGACACTAGAGTGAGAAGATCTAATGCTTTTGTCTATCCTTGCCTAGGTGTCTACCAGATCTCAGGTTCATAAGCGTTGTCTTCTAGTCCCGAAATTCCCTTTTGTATTGCTCAAAATCCCTTGGAGCCCCCTTGGTTTCCTAGTCCCACTTGAGTGTCAACTTCAAATTATCCTATCTAAAAATCAACGCGTTATTCTTATAAAAAACAGTTGAGGCCATGTAGGATTCAAAACGAGCTTTCCAACAAGCTATAGAGCTCAAATAATGGACTTTGGATGAAAAAGTTATGTCAAATCAGGCTCCTGGGGGTCAAAATAGGCACAGGGCCGTATGGAAAAATCACGATTTTATAAGAGAACAACGATTTTGTGAATCTAAAGAGAATCGGGATGCTATGAATCTCAAGAGAATCGCGATTTTGTGAATCTCAAGAGAATCGCGATTCTATGAAATCGGAGAATCGCGATGCTGAGAAATCAGAGAATCGCGATCCTGTGAAACCAAGAGAATCGCGATGCTATGAAATCAGAGAATCGCGATGCTGTGAAATCAGAGAATCGTGTTTTTGAGAATCGCGATTGCCAACAGAGAATCGTGTTTCCACAGAATTGTGTTTTCATAGAATCGTGTTTTCATAGAATCGTGTTTTCACAGAATCGTGTTTTTATAAAATCATGTTTTTAGAGAATCGCGATTGCCAACAGAGAATCGTGTTTTTAGAGAATCACGATTGGCAACAGAGAATCGTGTAATCAGAGAATCATGTTTGATCACAATCGTGTTTTCGACTGAAAATCGTGATTTGTGAGAATCACGATTTTGAGCACATTCAGAGAATCGTGTTTTAGAGAATCGTGTTCTAGAGAATCGGGATTTTGTACCTTGGATGAAAATCGTGTTTTTGAAAATCACGATTTTGTCTCAGAGAATCGTGGTTTTCAAAAATTTAGAGAATCGCAATTTTGAGCACAACCACAGAATCGCGATTCTGAGAATGACCCTAGAATCGTGTTCTTTTCAAAAGGATTTTAGGCGGGAAACAGAGAATCATGATTTTCAAAAAAATTTGAATTTTTCACAGAATCGTGTTTTTTGGCGGGAACTTCGAATTTCTGAGCGCCGAGCAATGGCGAGCTCCGTATGTGCAGAAAATCGTGAAAAAAACACAAGCGCTTGCTCTCTTTTGCACTTCCTAACTCCTCCTCGCAGAATAATGCATGAAAGATGCTATGAAAATGGTGAAAATGCACTAAAAAACAAGAAATTTCTATGAAGAAGAAGATGGAGATGGTGATAATGATGAAGATGAAGAAGAAAAATCAGAAAATGAACAAAAATGATAGTTTTTTTACCTTCCAATGTTGCAAATCTACGATCTTACCATCACAATGCTCGTCCTCAAAGCTCTCTCCCCGGCAACGGCGCCAAAATTTGGTGTAGCTCAAGCGTAAGCACCACCTCCTTTACTTGTCAATCCGTGGAGATGTGAGGACCGATATGAAGACCATGAGCAAGTGAAGGCACAAGTGCGTGAGTGAAAGCACACAACATGCACACACATACACACACACACACACGGTAAGATCAAAGAGAGGAACAATGGAAAGCTTCTATTGCAAAAGAGTTCTCTTACAAAAGCTCTATTCTCTAACAAGCTAACCTCAAAAATGAGCTCTCTAGCTCTTTTTATAGTTTTTTTACTAGTTTTGGCCCTGTCTAGACCTAGTGTCCGGCCTAGTTAAAAATTAGGTTCCAGGGCTTATTTGAGGGCTCAAACGGAGTCTAAAAATTATGAAAATTGGTAGGATGATACTTCTAATACTCCTCAAGCTCAAGGACTCCTCGGCTTGAACAAAATGGAGTTACAAAAATAGAAAATGGTATTTACAATGGTTTTTAGTGATGAAAATCACTATTTTTATAGGGATTTCTTCTGAAAATTTGACATACACTTCTTGGAGCTCCCCACTTGCTCCTTCTTCTTGTGTGTCCACCTCTTTGATGTGCTCCTATGGTTTGTCCTTGACCTTCAGCTTCAACACTTACCCATCAGCAGCTTGGTGATGTGGATCAACCATCCACACGATGTATTTGAAGATTGTCTTCTACATGAAGATTTCGGGTTACTTCAAAGACATTGGATGGTGGTTAACATAAGATTTGCATCTTATGTCAAGGATTCAGGTACATATTCTCTTTATGCACACATATACTACTTAAAGCATATGGAAGTGGCATCCATATCAGGAGGACTCCTATTCGGCATAAGTACAAGAGAATCAGTACATGGATGCTTTATGCGTATTTGGATGAGGTGTTCGAGAAGGTATGTTCATATGAGTTTAAGGATTTCTGGAAGCAAACTTGTCAGCATTCTTTGCTACTTTTGTAAATATGTGATCTTTCACACACACATCTGATTTAGGGTCTTCCATAGCCTAAAATCAGATTAGGGTTTGTTGAATATCAATTTTATACTGATCCTTCCTCTTTCTATCACTCATATACACTCTTCTACAAGCTATCAGGTCATACATCTCATACATATTCAGATTTTTGTCCCTACATCTGAATATTCTTGTAAATTTTGTACATTCACTCATCCATCTATTTTTGTTCACATAGAGTGGTTGAGATTTTGACTCCCACATTGTAAATTGACATTTGTATATATGATAGTGTGAGTAAGCAGTGGCTTACATAACACTTTACACATGTTGTCTAGTCTTTCTCTATCTTTGACTCATCATTTGTATGATTAAATGTGGTATGTTCATGTTTTGTCAATATTGGAAGATTGCTAAGATTTGTGTTGTAGATCCTAGATCTATGGAGCTATGGACGTGTGGTATTAGTTATGGGCCTACCAAATTTCCAACATTTGGTATCAAAGCTCATTCAGGCTCTCAGATTCCTAGGTTCCCAGACTTCTAGGTTTACAACATATGATTTAAGAGCATCTTCTAACATTTGACATTTGACATACACACTTAATCTAGATGAGTATAGATTTGAGAATTAGACAATTTGGTCACATGTTTGTTTATCAATGTGGAGTATGAATGATCTGTTAGAAGCTGAATACTTTTGGAAGAGTATGAAAATACTTTACAGAAAGTATTGTTTGAAGACCAAGACTTGATGAAGTAAAGGCTACTTCAAATTCAAGGAAGAACAATGGTTTGGAGAAGATGAAGGAATCAGATCAACATCAAATCACATGTATCAATTTCTACTATTAGATTATCATTTGCAGGTCATATCTTAGAAGAGCAGTTATGAAGAGATTTGAAGGATTCAAGGAATGCTTTTATACACTTTCATTCTTTGAAAGTTAAAGCATTAGCTGCATCAAAACAGGTATCGAGAGATTTTTCTAGAGAGTTTTGATAGATCTCTTTCATGGCAAGAAATTTCATCTAAGAAGAAAATGTGGAGAGCATGAGTTTTGTTTTCAACCAACCTTGTAAGTTGGTTGGAAGGATTTTATCTAGATACATGATGTGATCTAGGTATCTAGAGAGGTAACTCTAGAAAGGTAATTCATCATTCAGCCAAAAGATTGGTGAATTCAGTCCAGTCTCATTTGAAGCAGAGTTTTGATTCAGAGATATGAGGAGATAATAAAACATGATTCTATGTTCACTTCTATTTGTATACCATGTTTGTTTTGTCTCTTACTCTTAGCACTAGAGGAAGAGAAAAAGTTCATTTGAAGAAGTCAAGAGTTCTTGCTACTTCAAGATGAAGAGAACAAAAGGTATGGAAGAGAAGTTTGAAGATGTTTACATCATCAGGTGGAAGAAAGATGCAGAAGAAGAAAGTCCAATATTTCCAAAGGGAAAGTAAGACTTATACTTTATATACTTTCCTACTTTATCATCTACACCCAAAGACAAGTCTATGAGAACATCTTGTGAAGAAGATAGTTTAAAGAAGAAGCAGTTTCTTGTTATGCATTATACTTGGTCATGATTTAGTAGATTTGACAAAGAATTGCATCGAGAGAAAGAAAAGCAACATATTTTGAAGAAAACTTGTATATTTTGACTCATATATATGATTTATATATAAGTTGAAGATTTTGAGCAGGCAGCTATATATTCCCTAAAAAAATTCTTTGAGTGTGAATTCAGAGCTACTTATATATGACAAGTTGTAGAGATTCTTCTTGAACTAGGTCTTGAGGTAAAAGGGTTTTTTGTGGCAGATGTTGGAGACTTGGGGTGAGGTTTTGTGTTTGGAAAAGTTACCTCATATTCAGTATTTTCAGAAAACTTCAAAAAATTCAGATTTTTTGTGATGTACCAGTCTCGTAGAGAATCTACTTTCTATGATTGTCTTGACTTTTGGATACATGCTTGTATTCAAAAGGTGTTCCATCAAATCCTACTACTTGATTGAGAAGTCGAGTTAGCCAAAAGAAAGTCAAGCAGATATTTTCACATTTCACCCAGGTAGAATATGAAGATATGAAGTATCAACTTGTAACTTTTGAAGTTCTCAAGGTGAGAGTTTTTCCACTTATATTTCAAGTAAGAATTGCAGATTCTTGGAAAGGATCTAGTTGAAGAAAAGTTTTACAACTTTATGTGAGAAGCATGAACACTTGGAGACATTCAGGTAGCAAATCAAAGATTCAGTCATGAAGGTTTGATGAGAGCAGATTCTACACATGTATTTTGTTGGAGAGATCATTGATCTTGGATGATCTCGTATGATCTTGTGAGATCTTGATAGATCTTGTATGATCTTGAATGATCATGAACATCTTGAGTATTTATGAGTCAGATATCTATCCTTTGTTTGTGAAAGTTCTTTAGCATTGGAAAAGGTAAGTCAAAGGTTCAGATTCTATCAGATTTTTGTTGCAAAAAATAAAGGATGATACTTGTTATGTTGCAGAAGAATATAAATCCTAAAGTGCTTTCAGCAAAGGTTTTATTGGATCAGCTAACCTTATTCTAGATTTTGGGAAGCTGAGGAATGACAAGAAAAGCTATTGGCATGTGCGCAATGCTAATAAAAAGGGTTCAAAAGTTTTGTTTCAGACACAGGTATTAATGTTATGAAAGATCAAATTTATGAAGGAAGTCATTCTAGATTTCATAAAGACTCATATATTTGAAGAATTCTGGATACTAGTGTTAAAACATCAAGGGGGTGATGAAACATGAAGACTTATTTTCAGCCATATGTGAAAGAATGCAGATTCATACTTACAAGTATTCCTATATTAGGTATTCCTATATTTCCTTTGTCACTTTCTCTTTATGTTCCAACTTTGAAAGAAGAAGGGAGAAAGTTCCTGTTAGGGTGTTCCTATTCAGTTTAAGGTTCCAGAGTTCTATTGAAGAAAAATTTGATATTTCAAAAAGGTATGTTTTCAGAAGTGCACACATATATGTTTATACCAGGTTCTGAAGGAAAGAGGTATGAAAGACTTTCAGATAGAACAAGGATGATGACAAGATGGCATCATAGATATGAAATTTTGAAGAGACTCTTGATTTGAGTTGAGTTGAGTTGAGTTGAGTTGAGTTGAATACAGTTAGAGATGAACTAGCTAGAGTTCATAATACACTAAGTTGTGAGTTGTTAGTCACAGGACCCAGGATTCAGTTTTTGATTTTGTTTAGTGTATTTACATGACACAGTAGAAGTACGTTGAGAAACCTTTTGTACGGTAAATGCAAATATGTGGATCCTAGTGTATGTTTACAGGTTTTGAGAAGACAAGAGACAGCAGGTTCAGAGTCAGTTCATGCTACATGCTTGATGTATACACTATTGGATATCTAGTTTGCATATTCTCAAGTATTATGGTTCATATTGAGCAAGTTCAGGTGTTATGACGTTTGAAGGAAATTCAAATTCAGTTTTGAAGAAGAATTTTGAAGAAAAGGTTTGAAGGTCAATTTGGGGAGTACAAGTTTGAAGCTTCTGACATTTTGTAGATATTTGAAGTTACATATCCAGTCCATTTTGTACCATTGTGACATTGAAGGGGGGGATTTTTGGAAAACAATATCTCAATGTCCCATGTGCCAAAATGTTCTACAGTGTCCAAGGTCAAAATTATTCAGAATGTATAGCATGACTAGCTTTCATTAGTAGGTTCTCTTCAAGGAAAAGCACCCCAGCGCAGTGCATAGTACATTGGCCTCCCATCAAACCCACGCAGGTTTGATTCCCACAAGTGACAGGCGAAGAAAATTCACGAAAGAGTTTTTTGGCATGCTTTTTGAAATAAAGCTATGGCGATGGGCAGCAACGATCGTGTTGATGAAAGCTACGATTTAGTGCTTTTTCGCTATGAGGTGTTTAGATATTGCTTTATTATCATGGAGGCTATGCTATATAGACACATGATTGGGGTTATTTTGTGGATCCTACACCTATTGCAACACCTGCTTTAGAGGTTTGGTCCCTTATTAGAGGTGGTGCTCTTAGCACATGGGGCAGCCATGGTGCTATTTTGGAGCATGTTGAGGAGCGGCTAGTTCTTCTTGGAGAAGAAGAGTGTGCTCACACTCTTGCTTATGGAGAGGACTTACCCATCAACAGCTTGGTGGTGTGGATCATCCATCCACATGATGTATTTGAAGATTGTCTTCTACATGAATATTTTGGGTAACTTCAAAGACATTGGATGGTGGTTAACATAAGATTTGCATCTTATGTCAAGGATTCAGGTACATATTCCCTTTATGCACACAGGTACTACTTCAAGCATATGGAAGTGGCATCCATATCAGGAGTGTATTCGGCATAGGTACAAGAGAATCAATACATGTATGCTTTATGCATATTTGGATGAGGTGTTCGAGAAGGTATATTCATATGAGTTTGATGATTTTTAGCAGCAAACTTGTTAGCATTCTTTGCTATTTTTGTAAGTATGTGATCTCACACACACACATCTGATTTAGGGTCTTCCATAGGCTAAAATCAGATTAGGGTTTGCTAAATATCAGTTTTATACTGATCGTTCCTCTTTCTGTCACTCATATACACTCTTCTACAACCTATCAGGTCATACATCTCATACATATTCAGATTTCTGTCCCTACATCTGAATATTCTTGTAAATTCTGTACATTCACTCATCAATCTATTTCTATTCACATAGAGTGGTTGAGATTTTGACTCCCACATTGTAAATTGACATTTGTATATATGATAGTGTGAGTAAGCAGTGGCTTACATAACACTTTACACATGTTGTCTAATCTTTCTCTATCTTTGTCTCATCATTTGTATGATTAAATGTGGTATGTTCATGTTTTATCAATATTAGAAGATTGCTAAAATTTGTGTTGTAGATCCTGATTCTATGGAACTATGGACCTATGGTATTAGTTATGGGCCTACTAAATTTCCAACACTACATTGAACTTAAAAAGAAGAAAACAATTCCTCATGAAATGGTTGCATATATGGATGCCTGCCCTCTCTATTGGCAAGATCAAGAAAACCATTAGAAGTCTTAGGTCTAGTAGCTCACTTGGTATAGATGGAATTCTCAATGAATTTTTTATTATATATTTTGATGATGATGTGTGTTAACGCACTTAAGATTTTCCAGGCACTTTTTTCCCTCTTTAAGAGGTTCTTTCCCTTAAAGAGTGTATATAAACTATAAACCTATCAGAGCACTTATCTTTGTACATTCACTTAGTAATACAATAAATTTTGTGTTTCAAGAATCTTCTTCTTCGTCCTATTGTTTGTGTGCTTCTGCAATCCTTGAATTCCAACAATTGGTATTAGAGTAGGTTTTCGCTTTCTGTAGGGGCATCTTCAACAACCTTCTACTCATAGTCTTAGAAATGCATGAAATTTGGTGAGCATAATCGATATCATTGGAAGTTCAAAATTTCTGTGCTTTATTGTGCCAAATTTTTGATGTGAGCTCATTTTCGCTTTCGAATGCAGTATTGTAGTGACTACGCAAGCTATTTTGTCCTTTTATGCAAAACATGTATTCAATTTTTGGTTTGGCACTCCAAGTAGCACAAAGTATATATAGGTCTAATAGAGCTCGATTGGGTATTTTTGTTCAACCTCCCTAAGAAACAATCAATTTTTTGGATCATGCTATAATCACTAGCCATTGTTGAAAGCAGGTATATATATTTTTATCTTGGCTGTTGAGGATAAGTTGGATGGTTCTAACTACCATTGTGAGCATACATGATGCATCATGTATTGGTAACAAAAGGATTGTGGAATATTATGTAGGTTGTTGAAATACATCCTCCCACATGTGCAAATGTTATGATAATAGGTGACACATGTGGTGTTGAAGATGATGATCTTCAATTTCTTGGACCTACCATAATTTCTATTTCACCTATTATTGAGCAACTTTGTTGGGATTGCAAAGATGCATCCCAAATGTGCCATTATACCTCACATTCGCTCATGCAAAACAACCAAAGATGTTGGAATATTCACACCACATTACAGTAGGCAAGAAATGAGTCGCATGTAACTTATGTTTGAAAATACTTGGACTAGAGTGAGTATATGAATGAAAGAGACATTTTTTGATAAAATCTTGCTACCTAGTTCACTTGTGAAATCTCTTCTTAATGGTATTCTAGATTCTTATCAAAGTTTTACTTCTACTCTTTGTTTGATGATTAAAGGCAATTTGAATGCCATAGCAATCTAGAAAAAACATGTCACTTATGCATATTGTTGATCAAGATTTCTTAGCTAGCTAGAAGGGCAAGGCTAAATGGAGCGTCTTGAGTAGGAAGCATAAATCCACTAATGCTTTAAAGATAAAGATGAAAAAAATAGAAAAAAGTGTTGGTATTCTAAGGTCCAAATAACAATTAGACCTTAGAATACCAACAAAAAGAAACAATTGTGCAAGTATTGTAAGGAAAATGAGCATGTCATAAGAGTTTTCCTAAATTGTCTACAAAAGAGGCAAAGAAGAAAGAGGCTAGAATGGTTGCTGTGAAAGTCTTTACTCCTAAAATTGAGGATGTTAACCTTGTTGAGAATGAAGAATGGGCACTTGATACTCATTGTAGATGCATCCCATCTTCTCATGAGTAGTTCATGTCTCTGGTAGAATTCAATGTTTGGTATTTTGATAGTAGTGTTAGCAAAGTTATTACCTCACAACATGATTTCTTCACTTCAATGGAGTCTAGCCCCACAAGGAATAAAGCCACATGTTGAAACAACTCTTCTTATCCTATCATGGGAGTTGTAAAGACCATTCTGACATCTGTTATGGCAATACTTTCTTAGTATTAGATGTCTTGTATATGACAAGGATCAAGAAAAATCTATTATCACTTTTGACACTAGCCAAAATTGGTTTTGATTGTTAAATTTGTTGATGATACATGTACAGTTCATGATTTCTTGAATGGTGATAATTTCACTACTTCTGGCATTCTACGTCATGAGCTATATAAAATCATAGATCATGCAAGATCTAAGAATGATTCAACATGTGCACTTCACAATTCTCAAGCTATTTCAGATGCAAAACATTAGCGTCTATGCTTCAATCATCTAATTTTTGTTAATTTTCTTCCCATATGGAAATCTAAAGTGGTGTCATCTTTTCCCGAACTTGAGGCACCTTGTAAGCATGTTTTTGATATCAAGAGGAAGGAATTAAGGAAGAGAGCTCTCTCACACTCTCTCACACACCAAGAGAGAAGCACACATGGATTGAGACAAAGAAGAATAATCTTCTTCTACTTCTTCTATTACATAATGAGAATGTACAAGAATAAATCAATACAATAATACAACCAATACAATATATAAAGAGTATTAACTACAAGTGTTTTAGTGAAAAATATCAACAACCTACTCATCTGTCTTTATGGACGCAAGATCAATATCACCTTCCAGTACCTTCTTCTTGATGAAATGATAGTGTATTTCTTCTAGCATTATAAAAATGATTTCGTGCCAATATATGATGCTAAGATTATCACAATAAATGATGATAGGCTTCTATACTTCTAGACCTGAATTTTCAAGTAGCATCTCTAGCCAGGATGCCTCACATGTTTCCATTGCAGTACCTTTGCATTGCTTCTTTGCACTCAACAGAGAAACAATGGGTTGCTTCTTACTTCTCCATGTAACAAAAACACTCCAA
Organism: Ceratopteris richardii; assembly: GCA_020310875.1. Classification (NCBI taxonomy): domain Eukaryota; kingdom Viridiplantae; phylum Streptophyta; class Polypodiopsida; order Polypodiales; family Pteridaceae; genus Ceratopteris; species Ceratopteris richardii. Next base: position 156,997,580 of record CM035407.1, read on the forward strand.
AGAAAAAATAGAAAACTGCTAGTGGATCTTCTATCTTGACCATTGCCAACCAAATATGCATAGGTGTATCCATAAATGTGTAATTGTACACCAACTAGATAAACAATGCACAATCCAAAGTAGCACTCATATAATGTAGAGTGCATCTCAAATCAGAATCTAAATGTAGTTTCTTGGGAATCTGCAAAACTGACTTTGAAGTCCATTAGTTTAGCTCAAATCAGACCTAGTAATTATAAGATGGATCTAACTTCCTGCAATTCTTTCGTGTACATAGTAGTATTTCCCAATGCTTCAGTTGAGGTAGCATCCAACTTCAAATTTTGATCGATGGCATAGAATTGGCTTACAATCAGCCATACCATAATTTTCAACATATTCAAGGCAAATTTCGTTTGGGGCACCCATATGCATGTTGTTTTATGTATAAACTCAATGCCCAAAAATTAGAGCAACACACTAACATTTTTCATTTCAAATTCCTACATAGGGAGTTGCTTTACCTGTTGAATGATTTCTTGATTATCACCACCTACAATCAAGTCATCAACATAAATAGTCATAATTATGATGCCATCATGTTGGAGTTAGACGTCTGCTGAAGCACGCGAATAGCACAAGGAAGAAGAAGAAGAAGAAGAAGAAGCTTGGAGCACAAACACACAATATTGAATGTATTACTAGAGAATGTACAAAGATAAGTAGCCCATTAGGTCAATAGGCGTATATACAAGCTAGGGGAAAAAAACCTCCTAAAGGGGGAAAAAAGTGCCTCGGCGGTCCTAGTGTGTTCACACACATCACTACCTAAATATATCAACAAATCCCCCCTGGGAGTGATGCGGTGAACAAGAAGCTGGCACTCATGTATAAGGAAGTGCCAAGCTATGTGGAAATCACTCCACAAAAGGAAGTAAGCCCAAAGCTTTGCGGAAAGCTTCAAACTTCTCCCTAGGCAAAGCCTTCATGAAAAGGTTTGCAATGTTCTCCTGCGTGGGCACATATGCCAAGCTGATCTCCCCAGCAGAGAACCTCTCCCTGACATAGTGATAATGCACCTCAATGTGCTTAGTGCGAGCATGGAACACAGGGTTCCTCGCAACTGCCAATGCGCTCTGACTGTCAGTGAAGATGGTGGTGGCAGAAGATTGGCCAACACCCAAATCAGCCATAAGGCATCTTAGCCACACACACTCAACAGTCGCTGTGAAAGCTACCCTATACTCAGCCTCACAACTGGAAGTGGCCACAGTAGGCTGCTTCTTGTTCATTAAAGATATACATGAGCTACCAAGCATGAAGCAAAAACTACTGGTGGACACACGAGTGTCATAGCAACCAGCCCAATCTGAGTCAGAAAAAGCATGCAAATCTGGCGGTAGTGATCCCCCCTTGGGATAAAACAACCCAAGTAGCCGAGTACCACTCAAGTAGCTCTCATCAACAAGTGCATCATGTAAATTTGTATTTGAAATGGAATGATCTGGATCATCATATGAAACCTGCAAAAGCTGAGAAGTTGCCTCATTAGGACCAGCACTAGATTGTCCACCTGTAAAAAGAGGCATCAAAGTATCATACATGTCTTTGGAGCTAACAGATGTCTCCTTAGTACATGAAAGCAATGGCTGAATAGCATCTTCCACAAAGACAACATCATGGCTAACCAGAATGCATTTAGTTTGTGGATGATACAAACGGTAGCCTTTACTTTCAGAACTGTACCGAACAAAAATACATTTTACTGCCTTCTCATCCAATTTTCTGCGATGTTGTTCAGGCACTAGTGCATATGCCAAACAACTAAAAACACGCAGATGAGCAACAGATGGCTTGCGGTCATGCCAAGCCTCATATGGAGTGATAGACTGTAGCGCTTTAGTGGGACACCTGTTCAGTACATATGCTGCACATATGACAACCTCAAGCCAGAAACTATGTGGTAAAGCCTGACTCTTGACCATGCACCTCGCCATCTCCATGAGTGACCTGTTCTTTCGTTTAGAAACTCCATTATGTTGAGGTGTATATGGCACTGTACACTGGTGTTTTATCCCACGTTGAGCCAGAAATGCATTAAAATCAGAAGACATATATTCCCCCCGTCGATCAGAACAGAGGGTGCCCATTTTACATGTTGACAGTTTTTCAGCCAAAACCAAAAACTGTTTAAAGCACATGAACACTTCAGACTTTTCTTTGAGTGGATATACCTATGCATGCCTGGAAAAAATCATCAATGAAAGTCACAAAGTAAAGGTAATTTCCAAAGGAGGGTGTCTACATAGGACCATAGACATCACTATGTACAAGCTGCAATTTCTGTGTAGCCCAAACTAAACCATCTTTTGGAAAGGAGGAATGCTGCATTTTGCCCAAAATACAGCCTTCACAAACATGTTTTCCAGGTGCCTCAAGTTTGGGCAAAGAGGACACCATTTCAGATTTTTGCAGGCGTAGCAAACTAGCAAAATTCAGATGACCAAAGCATGCATGCCAAAGCTTTGCATCTGACATAGCCTGACAATCATTTACTGCACATGCCAAATCACTTTCAGATCTTTCATAGTCTATGAGCTTATACAGCCCACGACATAAAATGCCAGAAGTAATAATAACATCGCCATTTGACAGATCATGAACTGTACATCTGTCATCAACAAATTTCACAACCAAGCCAATCTTGGCTAATGTAGAAACTGATAACAGATTCTTCTTGATCCCTGGCACAAATGAAGCATCTGACAAAGTGAAAGAACTACCATCAGCAGTAGTCAAAATGATCTTACCAACTCCCATAACAGGATAAGAGGAGTTGTTGGCGCATGTAACAGTATTCCCTATAGGGGCAGGCTCGAGTGAAGAGAAAAAACTGCGCTACGAGGTAATATGTTTGGTCGCCCCATTGTCAAAGTACCAAACATCTCAGTCTACTGCAGACATGCATTGATCAGTAGAAGATGGGTCAAAACTGCAGACAGTAGTAAATGCCCATTCTTTTTCCTGCACAAGATTTGCAGACTCTGTTTTTGGTGTAGAGGCCTCTGCAACAACCATTCCAGCCTTTTTCTTCTTTGCCTCTTTAGCAGCCAGTTTTGGACAGTTCTTTATGATATGATCATTCCCTTTACAATACTTACAAAACAATTTCTGCTTTTCTGATTTCTTCTCATCTTTATCTTCCTTCTTTGAATATGCAGAATTAGCAAATTTTTGCTTACTAGTCGAAGAGCTCCATTTTCCTTTGCCCTTCTGACTAGCCAGGAAAGCTTGATCTGCAACTCGCATAATGGACCTGTTTTGCCTGGACTGATCTTCCTGCAACAGAACAGAGACTAATTCCTCAAATGACAAGGCATTTGGATTGCCTTTCATCATCAACCGAAGAGTAGAAGCAAAACTCTAATATGAATCAGGAAGACCATTCAGAACGGTCTGCACAAGTGAGCTATCTGGTATAACCTCACCAGCAGAAATCAACTGTTCCTTCAAGTCTTTGATCTTTGTTAGGAAACTGTCCATAGAATCACCTTCATTCATGTGCTCATTCTCCAACTGTTTTCGGAGGTAAGCAACACGAGCCTCATTCCTAGCTTGGTACAATGTGGTAAGTGTATCCCAAGCATCCTTAGTTGTTCTGTAAGAGCGAATATGAGGAATAATGGCATGTTTGACAGACAAAGCTATCAATGCATGTGCTTGGGCATCTCTGCCATCCCAACGAATCTGCTCTGCAGTAGGTGCAACAAAAACAACAACACGAACAGGAATCTGCGGAATATCATCTTTGACACCATCTTCATCAGCTCGAGCACCTGTACTTGCAGTAACTGTAGTCAGAGGTGTAACAGGACGTCTTTCAACACCTTGCACAATGTTCCACAATCCTTTTGCAACCAATACATGTAGCAGCATATAAGCCCATAATGGGTAGTTGGTACCATCCAACTTATCCTCAACAGCCAACATACGGAATACATCACTGCTTTCAGCCATGACCGGTGACTAAAATACCTTGATGCAGAATATTGACTGTATCTCAAAAGGTTGAACAGAACTACCCCAACGAATATTGCTAGACCTGTAGCAGACTTTGAGACGCTTATACTGGCAAACAGAAGCTGGTATATACCTTTGGCACAAAAAGATGAAATAGCCTGCACAAGCGTTACGATAATGCGTTTGGAGGCCGAAACGAGCTCAGATCGCGATTTCAGCACGATAGAACGAAGCTATTTTGATCTCTGAAACACCCTGAGTATGCTCACCAAATTTCATGCGAATCTGAGACTGCAAACGGAGGAGTGTCTATGGCACCCTAGATGAAGCGATGACCTGCTCTGGTACCAATTGTTGGAGTTAGACGTCTGCTGAAGCAGGTGAACAACACAAGGAAGAAGAAGCAGAAGAAGCTTAGATCACAAACACACAATACTGAATGTATTACTAGAGAATGTACAAAGATAAGTAGCCCATTAGGGCAATAGGCATATATACAAGCCGGGGGAAAAAAACCTCCTAAAGAGGGAAAAAAGTGCCCCGACGGTCCTAGTGTGTTCACACACATCACTACCTAAATATATCAACACATCATTCACCTTGCCTACATATGATGAGTGATTTGCATCACACATAGAAAATCCAAACGAATCTAAATAATCTGCAATCCTTGCATGCCAAGCATGAGGGTCTTGTTTGAGCCCATACAAAGCCTTTTTTAGCCTACAAACATATTCAAGTTTCTTTGAATCCTCATATCCTTGTGGTCTGTCCATGTATATACTTGTTGTTGCAACTTGCCATGTGAAAAAGCATTCTTCACATCCATGTGATGCAATATCCATCCTTTTGTTGTAGCCAATTCAAAACTCTAATAGTAGTTATTTTAGCTATAAGGATGTAAGTTTCCTCATAATCAATGCTATATGTCTATGCATATCCTTTTACTACCAATTGTGCTTTATACTTGCTTATGTTACCATCAACATTCTGTTTTACCTTGTAAACCCACTTACAACCTATGGGTTTCTTTCCTTGCAGCAATGCATCTAGCTTCCATGTTTCATTTGTCCATATCTTTCTCCCAATATGAATTTCTAATTGAATCTTCAAAACAAGAAGGTTCAACATTCTTTATTGCCTCGTTCATGTAAGCACAATGATGAGCCATGTAGCTATCATATGTTAATCGTTGCATTGAATTCTGCATACTTCCATATCTTCTTGGCCTTGGGTGAGTTCTTCTTGCTCTATCATTTTCATGTGCCATTCTTACTCTTAGATTCTTCACAAAGGGAAATCCATGTTCCTCATCAAGATTTTTTTTGAACCACTTGATTCTCTATCAATATCTTCAAAACCTACAAATGTTGTATTACCAACAAAAATCTTTTCTTTACCTTTCTTAGGTCCAGTTGATTAGTTTACTAGACTAAAATGTTCATGCCATATTCCACTCCATGGGTTTGAGTTGGAAATTTTGTTGAGTGACACGTTTAGTACTTTTTGCAAACTACTAAACCATTCTGCATGACTACTCATGTGATTTGAAGCACTTTAATCAACATACTAAAAATTACCATTTGATTTTGAAACATCAACAGACAT